>PVIC010001226.1:0-86429 GCA_004025085.1 Thryonomys swinderianus
GCAAGCGCAAGGTCCTGAGTTCAATCCCCGGTAACCACATACAATGCCGGGCGTGGTGGCTCACGCCTGTAATCCCAGCACTCGGGAGGCAGAGGCAGGAGGATTGCTGAGTTTGAGGCTTGCCTGGGCTACATAGTGAGCTCAGAGCCAGCCTGAACTACAAAGCGAGACCCTGTCTCAAAAAAAAAAAAAAAAAAAATTGAAAAAGGGAGCAGCAATTAAGTTGAAAGAAATGAATCAGGTCTGCTTGGTCTCCTTGCTGGAGCTTGCATGACAAAGAACCAGAGACTAAGTGTTTTTAAATGACAGAAAAACAGTTGCTTAACAGTCCTGGCAGCCAGAAGTCCAAGACCAAGGTACCAGCCATGTTGCTTCCTCCTAAGGCCTCTCTTCTGGGCTCACAGGTTGCTGACACAATGCCCTCTCCAGTCTTTTCTCCATGCATCCAGTCCACCTGATGTCTCTGTGTGCCCACATTTTCTTTAAGCATAGAAAGGATTAAAATTGGATTGGGTTAGGGCCCACTTGAATGGTCTCATTTTAATGTAATTAACTGAATGGAGCTTTGAAGGTCCCAGCTCCAAATACAGTCACATTCCACGGTCTTGGGGGTCAGAGCTTTGACATACACAGTGCGGGAGATACAACTGAGCCCAAATCAATACTGTTTTGTAGTTTTTACATGGAAGACATACACACCCTTGGGAACCAGATGAGTGTTATGTATTGAAAAACAAAATTAAATCGAAAATTTTAAAGAAACTCTTAAACACATAAATTAAACAATTCTCCCTGTGTTGATAAGATGGAGTACATAGCAAGATAGACTGTGATTAAAATCTATGAACAGCAACAACAACAAAAATGAAAGTACCTTAGGATTCTGAGAACTAAACAATTTGGTGTTCCACCAGAGCAGCACTTGAACAACCTTCCATTCCAAGAAAGTTACTTGCAGGGTTTTGTCTTTTGTTTTATTTCATTTCTCAGCTTTGACTCAAGGATAGGTTGGACTGAGGAATGATTATGGGACACAGGCAGAAAGACTCCTAGAAAAGTTCTGTTCAGTCCTTTCAGCCAGAGAGTAGGAGAGTGAAACCCTAAATGTCAGACACTCTGGAGAAATTTGTCTCCTCTGAACTTTTCTCATCTTCTATCCCAGCAGTGCTCTGTGAGCATCGCCCACAGTAGGACTGTCCTGAGCCCCCTCCAGCCTCTCAGGTACCCGAGGACTGAGAGTCCCACATCCTCAATGTAAAACTTGTTATTAGTGTAAAACTTGTTATTCTGATATTAGTGTAAACCTTGGTCATATATGTGTAATCTGAGCTCTCATAAATGACTAATTAACTTTATATCACCAGGAAACAACTTTATCATAGGAAAGATGTAAGATCAAAGAGGGTAAGCGAAAAACAACATGAACCAAAAATAAGTATTTAAGTGATAAAAGTAAAAATGTAAACATAAAGAAAAACCACAGACAAAATTTAACGGGAAACCAAGTATAAACTATAAAAGCAAAAAATATGAGTAGAAAAGTCAAAGCTCAAGAGTTGAATTAAACAGTTGATTCAAACTGGTTGAAAATTTCTGAACTGCAGATCAGATGTTATGTGGATCCCATAATGAAATCATTAGCCAGCTATTCATGAATCCAGCCAGAAGACCAGATGGTTCTATCTTCAGATTGGTGGAGAAATGAGGGGCCAGAGAGAATTCCACAGTCTACTAGTTTGCCATACAAGGGTGAATGTGAGGTAAAGACATTTTAAGACAAATGAAAATTTTACCAGAACTGTGTTGAAAAATAAATAAAGTTCTAAATCAGAAAGAAATACATGCACACAGAAGTCTATAAACAATATGTTACTAAACAATGATACTTAAAGTAGGGGTTCTTTTCTTTTTCCATAAAAGAGAGCTTGTTTCATTTCTTACTGTATTAAACTAAATCTGAAAGATAAGATTTCAAAATTAACTGTGTATATCTAATAATCAAAGGATTGAGCTCTACTTCATCAGGGGAATAAACAAGTCATTCATACAGGGGGAAATAAGAACAATTTGCAAGAAATAGAAAGTGTAAATAAATCCAAATACATTGGTAGTCATAATAAATTTAAATGAATAATTTTCCAGGTGAAAAAGTACAACCTGGATGAGAAAAATAGAGGAAATGAGAGATGGAAACATGATTATTTATTAAATCTAGAAGTAAATTAATAAGAAAGCGTTTAGGAGACAAAAATAATCAAGATAGCTATTTTAGAAATAAAGGAGAATATTGAAAACACAATTATAGAAACAAAAATGCATAAAGAAGTCATTGAAACTCAGAATTTATAAATATTCAATTATATATCTATAAATTATATAAAAGAAATAATAGAATTGCAATAAAATGTTGAAAATACACCTTCATGCTAGGAAGTATTAACTCCATAACTGTTGTCTTGAGAACAAAATAATGAAAATCTAGAATATATATAAATGACATAAATGACTGTCTTAGTTACTTTCTTGTCACTGTGACGCTATACCTGACATTCACAAATTAAGGAGGCAAGGTTTATTTTAGCTTATTGTTTTCAGAGGTTTTAGTCCATAGTTGATTGACCCCAAGGCAAGTCAGCATGGCAGAGGGGCACAGTAGAGTAGAAACCCTCCATAGCATGGCAGATAGAAAGCTTCCAGTATTGTTTCTTCTTTTCCTCTCTATTCTACCCAAGCTACAACCCTCTTGGTTGATGCCACCCACATGTGGTAGGCGGGGCCTCTTCCTTCTTCAGTAAACCCACCAATCACACCCTGGAACTATGCTAAGCCAATTAGAGGATAAATCCAGTATCACACACACCATGATCCAGTATCACAAACCCATAATCCAGTCACTCCCCAAAGCCCACCTATGAGCACATGACACTCTAAGGAACTTTTAGATGTAAGGCATAGCAATAACTAAAAAACAAAACAAAACAAAAAACACAGAGGACACAATGTCCTCTGAAATACAGATTAAGTGTTCATTTTCAAGCATGTTAGAGAATATATGAAAGTTGACTACTGCCTGAACAATAGATTCCAGGTGTTTTCCAGGAAGTAGACCAGAAAAATCTATCAAGCCCTAAAAACACATATCCATGCTGGCATATTATAAAGGACAACCAAGCCATAGCTAGTAAAATAAAGTAGGCATAAGCATTTCAACTGGAGACCATTCCTGTCTCATACACAAGCCCTCGGGTATTAGAAGCAATTGTAACATCATCACTGGAGATTATGAAAAACTGGAAATACCCTAACTGTCCAACAAGGGGAGACTGAATAAGTAAACTGGGCTACATTATACATAGCAGTATTAACAAGCTGTTAACGTGGTTATAATTAATGCACTAGAGCTTTATAATTAATCTAAAAATATCACAGTTCAAATTCCTTTTCCAAAATCTTTTAGGCCCAGATGTGTTTCAGGACTTAAGTTTTTATCTGAATTTCTGAGAAGCATTTGTCTGTACAGAATTTGGTCATGTTCGTAGCAGACACCTGTCCACTCTGTAGAAACACGTTCTAACGCATCGGCACTGTTAATTATCCCTGGGTGGCCAACATTTGTACATGCACTGTCCCTTTACATCCCCCTGAAATTACTCTGAAATAGACCAGAGAAAGCAGTTACTTCTCCAGTTTGAGAGGAGAAATATTAAACCTTAGAGGTCCCATCAGTTGCTCAGAGTTATAAAGAGGGAATAAGTCGAGCAAGCTTCTGATGTGACCATCTCAACATTGTCATTCCCACAGCGTGGTGAAGAAATAATTAGGGATGTCTCAGAGATACTTTTCTTGGTGACCAGGAAAGTTGGTTTATTATCCTGTGTGATTCTAGCATCAAGGAAACAACAGAAAAAAAGATTCAATGGTTAAAAAGTTTGTATAGAGAATTCATGAAATAAGCAAGCTCTTCTGCAGAGCTTTTCCAGGCAGAGCTATCATGGGAGTAGAGCTGAACGGCACCCTGGTGCAAACTAATCTGACCTCTTCCTCCTTACAGGCGGGAAACTGTATCCAGAGGGAGGCAGTAAAGAGCCCAAGAACTTAGGGAAAGAGGCCAAGTTGTGTTTAGAACGTAGAGGCCCTTAATCCAAACTCAGGGTCCTGGGCCATTTCTCCTCTCTTAGAAGGGTGTTTTAGAGAAAGAACAAAGCTTGATCAAGTATGAACTCATAAAGCCAGGCTCAGTGCTGCACTCCAGGAAGCTGAAGCAGGAGTTCAAGCCCAGACCTAGAAACGTGGCCGTGTAGCAAGATCCTGGCTCAAAACTTAAATCACAATTACAACGGCCGAGCACATAGCCTGGTGCAAAGATACTAGACAGAATCTCCAGTACTGCAAAATAAACAGCCGAATGAAAGATATATATGAACTCAGAAAATCAAATGACAGCAGGGAATCTGAAGACAAAGTATAAGACCCACAGCAAGGATGACTATTGATCTGAGATGAGGGGTCCATGAAGGAGATCACATTCTGTGTACAGGGAGACAAATGGAAGCTCTGAGAAGGTGGGAGAGGAGCCAGACTCAATCGGACAAGAGCCCTACATATGGTCTTCTGGGAAGCTTTCTTTAAAACCTAAGAGGCTGGAGTATCTCTCTCCACTTAGGGGCTGTAGGTATCTGCGATATGGTTAGTGGTGAAGATAAAGCGTATGCCTTTATAATTGATTAAATTGAACGGTTTTAGATCTATGATGAGCAATTGACATTCTAAAGCTTTAATCTTGGCCTCCAGGTTTGCCTTTAAAAGCTGAGAAACTGTGAATTTAATTAATGCCCAGATGACCAGCTCTGTATCACACTGAAAATGTCCTGGATGACTTTTAGTTTTCCTAGTAAACCCTGTATTGCTAGCTTGAGGCATAGCAATGCACCTCTGCTTTGCATAGGAAAGGGATGCAGACAGGGGATGTCTATCAATAGCTAATATTTACCACCTATTTTAGGTCAGACTATGAAATCTAAGGAGAGAAGAGATTCTGATCTCCGCTCATTACACTCTGGGGCCTTACCCGCCTTCCACATTCGGGTTATAGGCAGAGACTATGAGGGTCTGCAGCCCACTCCACACATGATGAATGGCGCGGTGCACACAAGGGGGGTTAGAGCTTCCCCTGCTGAAGGTCACATACCAGGGACTTATTAAGTTCCTTCTCACCATGTGCCAATTACAGCCTTTGACCAGTACCACCTGTGCCCTTTTGGACTCTTTCCATGACTGTGCCCTCTGCGTAGCCCTGCAGTGCTGGATCAAGCATTTCAGTTCCCTTGTTATTTGGTGTCTTTTAGGAGAGCTTCATGTGCTTCCTCTTCCACTTGGAAGACATCATCAGTGAACGAATACTGCCAGCGCCACATCATGACCCCAAATTCCCTCGCCACAGAAGTAAGTCTTCAGGAAAAATGTTCTCTTTCTGCCAGCCAGCTAAGGCTTCTCACTGAATGTTATCTGGTGTCATTTTCTAACATTCATACATCTCAAAAAGATCAGCAATCTTGTTCATTTGGAGGCCTGAGAAAATAATTTAAGTCACACATCCCTACAGCCCTAATAATGAAGAGATATTAAGCCTTTCCTCTGGGGAGTCTTATCAATAATATTCTTTTGTTTATCCAGTTGTACAAAAACATGTTCAAACCATGAAGTTTTAATATCTGTGTTGAGCAAAGGTTACTGCCATGGCATGATATGGAGTTTATATATGAAACAAACACTTCTGTGTGTACTCTCCTCCTTAGTATCCCAGATCTAAATAACACTCTCCTGGCTTCCGTAAGACTTAATGTTTCTTATCTTCTCCTGATTTGATTATCTTTCTTGATTTGCTAATATATTAATTCGCTTGCTTTAGAAAAAAATGTTTAAGATTCCAGGATAATTGAGATTCTGTGTGCATTCTCCACAAAGTTGAAGTAGAAATGTCCTATATATGGGCTTGTGTGGCTTTGTGCATAGGGTTAGCACTTGATTTCATTTTGGGACTTTGTATTACTGTTTCCTAGAATCCAGTGGGTTGAAAGATTCCCACTTTTCTGAAATTATTAAAGCAATTGTTTAAACAGGGGGAGAAGAAAGAATGTGCGAAGACTTGAGTTTCAGGAGTCCCCTAATATTGCTCTCTTTTAACCCCCACAGTTAAGTTATAAATAAAGATAAATCCCAAAATACACAAGTGTGGTTAGGAAATAGTTCTTGGGCTTATATATTTATTTACTTGCTTATCCTTTATTTCACTAAGGTCAAGCTAAATATTTGTATAAGATGAACCTACTTATTCCACAGTGCTAATACCACTGTGTTGAGAGAGGGAAAGGAGGGAATGCGAGACAGGAGAGAAGATTAGGAGAAATCAAGGAGGCAAAGTCCAGCTCCATCCACCTGGAAGCACCTGAAAAATTGCAGGGTGAGGTTGGCAATCTCCAAGTTCTAATGTGATGCATCTTGTGTTTCCATAGACTCAGGTCAGGGCATGACTTTGAAAAGTCAACCTGTATGTACAAAGTAATCTTAGTCCACTTTCCATTGTTTGGCTCACGGTCTTGAAGGTTTAGTCCATGGCCACTTATCAGTGTTGTTTCTCGGTCTGCAGCAAGGCAAAATGTCATGGCAGAAGCTCATAGCAGAGGAAAGTTGCCAGGTTCATAGTGACCAGGAAGCAAAAAGAGAACTTTCTTGTATAGCAAATACCCTTTACCAAGACCCTTAAACTATGAATCCATAAATGGATTAGTTCACTGCCAGGTGCGGTGCTGCACTCCAGGAAGCTAAAGCAGGAGTTCAAGCTCAGAGAAGACTTCAAGAGACAATCACTTAGAGAATGACCAACTTTGAAACACTGCTGCACTGTGAACTAAACCTTCCCCAGAGGAGTTTTTGGGAGACATTTAAGAAACCATAACAATAAAGTCCCTCAACTAAATAAAGAAAGATAGCATGACTTTTCCAGGGCTGTGGCTATTTCCAGTGTTGCCTTTTGAGACTTAAACAAGTTCTCACTGCCAAATGGCAATGAGCAAACCCTCTCCAGAGACACCTCATCACCAAAGTTGTCCACGCTTTCATCCTCAGAGTCTGTTATTTTACATGAGAGAAAAGACTTGGAGATGTGATAAAGCTGAAAATGTTGAGATGAGGAGGGCCCCCTGGATTATCCAAGGGTCTAACAGAGGAGCAATGAAGGTGGAGGCAGGCCAAGGTCACCACAGGGAGTGCTACAAGCCGAGGTATGTGGACGACCTCCAGAAAGTGGGAAAGGCTGGACACACAGTCAGGGTGCTCTGGTGTGATTTGAAAAACAGTTCCTACTGTTGCCGTCTTGATTTTAAGACTTCGGACCTCTACATTTATAAGATAGTGACTGTGTGCTGTTTTAAGCGCCGATGTTTATGGTGGTTTGTCACACCACCAGCAGCAGCAGCAGGAAATTCATATGTCTTGTCTTGGGGTCCCCATTCTGAGGTCCCCTTCCCTCTGGCATGGGGTCTAAGACATCCTAGTGAGTGCAAAGTATTGGTAGCTTTTGCCCTCGGAACTTTAATTGCCTCTTCCCTGGCTGGCCGGTCTCCAAGGGGTAGATCTCACGGTGAAGCCACTGCACTCCTCTGTATCTCCCTAACAATCATTAAAGAAAAATCTTAGCTCCCTGCCATTCATGGGTTAAAACAATCGAGTTGATTCCTCAACATGAGTAGCACACAGGAAAGGCCGTTTAAAAATCCTGGATGCTAAACTTTTACAACGATCTTGTCTTTTCCATCTCTAGGATGATCGCACTCTCCCAACTATCAGAGCAGATTTGCTAAATCTGGACAGCAGCAGAGACGTGTGCCCTCTCCCTGTTTCAAGCTAAAATTGGGGGACAGAGTGTGAAGGGGAATAGGAGAGAGAGAAAACCCACTCATTTGGGCTTCACGCTTGACTATTGGCATCTTGGCTCAAGGCCAAAGCATTCGGTTTGTAATAACTGGCTGTAATCCAAAGCTTTTTAGAAAATAAGAAAGGCAGAAAGGGAATTAAAAAAGGAGAAGAGGAAAGAAAAGAAATCCAAGTGGAAAGAAGACACCCAGTAAAAGAAGGCCAGCAAAATCTCATTGTTGATTTTTCTTTCTTTCTTTTTTTTTTTTTAAAGAGGAAGGCAAAAAAGAAAAACACAACATATTTTCTAAAACCATCTGTTTTAATCATGCTCCGTGGTCTGTAATTAAATTTTAGTGAACATCTTACCTTTCCTGCTTTCTGAAATCAGAATGTAAACATATTCAGCTTGATGGTGGATGTCATGAAAATGAAACAATGAAGCCAAAAAAACAAAACAAAACAAAAAACAACCCACGCACACGGCGTGGAGTCCAAGTTGCATTTGGTGGGGTTCAGGGACTAGAGCTGCAGCCCAGCACTGGTGTTGCGAGGTGAAGCCGTGGACGCTCGTGGGGTCTGGAGGCAGCGAGGGTGGGCGGGAGATGTGAACACTCCTTCTCGCTCCTTCCTTCTCCCCTCTCTCTCTTTCTCTCCGTCATGTCCTGGACAGGAACCCGGGACACCCACAGCTGCGGGAGGGAGACTCATCCGCCCACGGTTAAGCTGGGGACAACAGGGCTTCCCAGGGAAGTGACCTCCTGTGCCGGGACTCGGCGACTGATGTGGCCACTGGCCGCAGCCAGAACACAAGCCCTTCTCACCTATTGGCGCACTGAGCGCCTCAGCCTCTTCCAGCCTCGCAATGGTTTCCAAGCTGTTTAAGAAAACTGTTTCCAGACAGCTGAGGGTCGGCGCACCGCGTGGCCGTGCTACATGGAGAGGAAGCCAAGGCCGGCGCCCTCCGAACCCTCGTGATGTACAGGTTGGACGCAAGAAGAAGACGCTCCCCACTGCTCCACCACGAAACCCTAACACCCGCCAGTGGAAGGGCGGTTTCCCTAGTGGGCCGCTGTCATCAGACAGTCCAAGAGGGGAGGGGAGGACAAGGCCCACGTGTCCTGGGGAAACGAAATTCAAAGTGCGAGGGGGTGAGGGAGAGCAGGAAGGAGGAAGACCCGAACAGTGTGGCTCGTTGCGCCAAAAAGTTAACGACGAAAACTACTAGAATCTCGCTGAAAGAGTGGCCACTTGCCTTTCTGTAAAGGATATAAAAGCACGGTGCAGTTTCCGTGCCCCTGTGCAGCGGCCGCCTTTGGACTTCCAGGTCCGCAGATCATTCTAACCAGATTCCAGGTATGTGGCTCACTATGTAAATTAGTTGTTGCACTGAAGGTTTGGAAATTTTATTTTTGCTCCAAGAAAGGTGATAATAAGACCTAGTTGGAAGCTGACGTGGTGTCAGAAATCAGCGAATCAGAGCCGGAAGCTCCCCAGCCGGGAGCTGGGAATTCAATACTCGTCTGACCTACCGCGAACGCCAGGGACGAGTGTGGGAAGGGCCCTTTTGCTCTCTGGGCCACAGGCTCCTTCCCTCTGGATGACTCACAGGGGGATAAATGCATACTGGGCTGTGTTGCCATAGGAACAGGAGAGGTAGGGAACTCGTTCCCAAACATGCCTTCCGCCTGTGAGGCAGGTACCCACTTGAAACCCGAGCCTCGAGCCGGGGCCTCAGGCTTTGAGATGGAGCCTGTCGAGGAGAGCGAGGCTTTCCTAAGAGAGCCGGCTCCGAGCGGGGGACTTGGGGCGCACCAGGTGCACCTTAATTCTTGCAATTCCCCCAGAGAGGTAAATATCACTAATTTTCCAAACTCTAAAGACCAGGGTGCCAAGCTGCTAGGTGCTCTGCCCATCTTCGGAGCTGGCATGCTCCAGAGGTGACTTCCAGCCCAGAACTGTCCGGGCCTGTGGTTTTTCACTGCAGCCTTGTCTTGAACTGGAAAATTAGCTTTACGGCAGCCTCAGCCGAGGATATAAAAAGCGAAAACACATCCCACATCAGCCGGCAAAGGGGGAGGCGATACCTGTTCTTCTAAGAGCTCTGGCCGGAGACTTTCAGACCTCTCCTGCTGGCAGCTCACGATGTCTGGCCCAGGGCGGCCTCTCCCCTCCCCAAGGAGGGGCACTGAGCCAGACGTGCGGGGAAGCCTGGCGACTCCCACCGTGGCACCCAGCACCCCCAGCAGCCATGTCATCCAGAAGGTCGTGAGACCTGCAGACCCTCAGGCCCAGCCTGACCTCCCAGAGCAGGATGTGCCCTCGCGTGATGTCCCTGGGCCGTCCAGGCTGCGTTCGGATCTGAGGGGCTCTGTGCCGAAGGACAGGACCTCCTTCCTCGGTGTGCCGAGGCGGGGCCGCCAGCAGAGGCCACTGTGGGCAGGGAGACGGGTGGGGCGGTGTCTCTGTCCTCCCCAAATTCAGACTGAACTGAGGTGCCTGCAAAACCCGTGCGCTTCCAATCCGTGGTATGAAGAGCTGAGGAAGGAGAGAAGGGGACGGGGAGGGGAGCAGAAAGAATAAGAAAAAGACAGTGAGGAGGAAAGAGAGGAAGAACGAGCACTTGCTGAGCTGAGTGGGCACCAGGACAGGGCCAGAGCCGGTCAGTTCCGTTATTCATGAGAATCGCTAAGGCCCAGTCCTTCCACAGACACCCCCTTGTCTTGGACGCTCCCAGCTATAAATTACCCATTTCCATTATTAACTTTTCCTGGATGAGTCACCCTGCAGGAAGTCGGCAGCAGCCCAGGTCTGGCAGCGTTCGGTTTCCGTGGTCAGCCGGCCTGCGGCGCTCTCTCTGCCGTGAGGCCACCCTTCTTCCCACGGGACCCAAGCGACGGGACAGGTGCTCGGAGTCCGCGTCTGCGGGTCACGCGCGGGCCTCGGGCTGCACACAGCAGGGTCTGAGGGCCGAGATGAGGATGGCACTGACGCTCCTTCCTGCTTTCACGTGTTTCCAGGTAACAGCGGAAGACGCGCCTCACGTGACCTCTTCCGGAGACGAGCCTGGACGGGCCTCACACGTTTCCCTCAGGCGCCCTCGAGCCAGGCTGTTTAACGTTTCGTTGAGCTCCCACAGCCCGGAGAATCTTCTGGAAAAGGGAACCTCGCCTCTCCGGTCACCTCTCCTTGCTGCTTACAGCCCTGGTCCACAGGACTGTTCCAACTCACCCTTTGTACCATGTTTAAGGGCACGATGCCCACTCATCACCCTACTGTGAAGTGAGGAGGAATTTGAGTTTTAAAGATATTAAAGTAAAAAAAAATATTCTTACCAAACTGAATTTTAAAACTGAGTAGAAAATGACTGGGAATATTAATATCTCTTGGGGAGAATTTTGTCTAAATATTGGAAGTCGTTGGCCACACAGAAATCTACACATCTCGTACTTTCATACAAGATTCTGAGGCCAAAGACTCTAATATTAAAATACGGAGAATACAGAAGAATACAAACAATTTGGGGGAAAACTGCAAAAAGCATGGCTGCTTTTATTTGCAAACTGAATAATCCAGCAGAGCTCAAGACCTGAAGCCCTGGTCACACCCTCTCCCGGGTCACGTGGCATCTGACCAGTGGTCATGGACCCGAGGTCTCCTCTGTGCTTCACGTATGGGATATTCGAGGCCAGGAAGAGAGACCCATGTCTGATTCCGCCCTCAGAGACACGCGGGGAATGGAGAATCCTGAACTTGCTCCACAGCGAATCTACATCCCCTCCGGCCCTAGTCCACCTCCTTTTTGGTCCCACCCACTCAGTAGCACCCCTGTGGCCCTGGGCCCTCCTCTTTCCTGCCTGGAAGGGCTTTCACCTTTCTCTACTTGGTGAACATCCTGTCCTGCAAAAAGACACCATACAAGTCCCTGCTCTGAATGAGGTCAGGCATCCGACTCGGGCCATTGGAGCGGGACATCCGGGATCTGGAGACCTCTCCAGCTCAGCTCTGAGGCTGTGAAGAGAAGCACATGGTCCTCTGTTCGCTCCAGCTCCTTTCGAAGAAAACCTCCCTCCTTCTGCCCATTTCCTTTAGACCCAGGATACCGCCTGGCTCTGGGCTGATACTTATGCATCATCATGGAAGCCATGATGCATTACCAGCTTACTGCAGATGCATTCTGTGTCACTCCTTCCAGTTTCCCTGCTCCTCCTCACCTCCTTCAGTTTCATGGGTGCCATGGTTGTGCACCCAGAGAGCAACTGCAGATACATCAGGACAGGGTGGGGGTGCCCCCAGCCTCACGCCTCCCCAATACTTTACTATGAATACCACAACTGCCTTCAATTCGACAGAGATGGGAATGAACGTTTAAGGGTGTCAATTTCATGATAATGTCACTGAAGAGGGGGTGCTCCACGGAGGTCCAGCCCGGGCCCCTGAGCTTCAAAACCAGAGTCCCGGTCCCAGTTCGGGCCCTAAATTGCGAGCTGTGCCCTGGAAAGGGGCAGTCCCAGGGGAGCTGCGTGCCCCGCCTGGTGTGAGATCCCGCACAGATGGCACTTTCACAGTGACCCACGCGCCCCCACCTGCCTCCCCGAGAGCCACTGGGTCACACTGAAGTGTCCTGGCTGCAGTGGGAATGTATTTTAAAAGAGAAGCAGGAACAAAAGACGGGTCAGAGGCGCAGGGGAGGCTGTGAGCTCCGGTCTGGGGGGCGGGCTGCGCTTCCACACCCCACCCCACCCCTGCCCCAGGACAGTCTGGAGAGAGCCTTTAGCTCCCGGTACGCTGCGGCAGAAGCGATCACACTCTCAGAAAGGACCCCGAGAGGCTGGGGAGCCACACGAGGGCTGTCGCTTTTTGGTTTGCATTTGGTCGCAGTAATTACAATGTGGGCATCGCCCGCGGTGACACGGTACCCCGTGTTCCCTGCCACAGCATATTCAGGAGTCTGAGGAGGGGACAGAGCTGCAATTTAATTGTTTGGGGGTTTTTTGTGTGTTGCTGTTGTTGCTGCTGCTGCTGTTGTTGTTGTTTTTAAAAGACATGCTAGCTATAGTTTGGGCACTAGTTTGTTGAGCTGGTATGTCCAATGATCTGGGTCTTCAAAGGAGTTCCCGTGTCCCTGGGAAAAGCTCTGTCTTCTTGTGCTGATGTTACAAATGCCAGGGCTCAGCATTCGATGAAATGTCTGTCACAGGAACAGTATGGCTAATATGCACAACCTCCATGCCTAGCACCACGCCTCCCTCTGGCTTGCTTACAGCTGACAGAGAGGGGCCACATGTTCGGGGGCCTGGATTCACATCAGACACAGAACATGCTGAGCCGCCTAACGTAGATCCACCTCAGTCCTTCCACTGGGAACGGCCCTGCCCGTGAGACTCCCGGTCTCTCCTCCCAGCTCTGTGCTCCTGTGTTTCTCACCTCGCATGCTGTCTACGTGTGGGGCCAGCTAGGCTCCTGGGATGCCCTGCTGGAAGATTAGACCAAGGAAGGCACCGGAGAGACTGTACTTCCCGACCCCTCCCTGAGCATCTCCAGCAGTGACCCGAGTCTCAGTGGATGACCCTCTCCGCATGGTCCCTTCTCCGGGGCTGCCCCTGCGTTTGGTCTAAATGGCATCTCTGCCCTCCACCTTGTGTGTCACTAATTCTCACTAAATGCCATCCTTCTGTGACATTGAGAAAAGGCTCTTCTGTTGACCAGCCCTTGAATTTTAATGCAGACATGCACTGGGACATGCACTAGGAATGCTCAGGAGTCAAGGAAGCTCCAGAGCTGGTGTCTTCTCTCCAGCCCTCTCCTGAGCTCATGATCAGCCTAGATCCTCACTCTGCATTTTCATTTGTTTCTGATTCCTGCTCAGCCCTCGGAATTCTAAAAAACTCAGGCTAGAGTCAGAGGTGAGGCCTGACCCAGGTGGTCTGGTGAGACTGTTCTGACTTTTCTGTGGGTCCCATGTGACTGAGTTTGTGGAGCTCATATGTCCAATGATCTGGGTCTTCAAAGGAGTTCCTGTGTCCCTGGGAAAAGCTCTATCTTCTTGTGCTGATGTTACAAACACCAGGGCTCAGCATTTGGGCTCTCAGTGAGCAACAAAGCTGAACAGAATGAACAACAAAGCATCCAGCAGCCCAAGGTGTCAGCCTAACTGCTACAACTTGCCCAAAGCCCTTGTCTTGCAGATCCAGGAAAAGATTCTTGGAAAAGAAAAAAAAATGGGGGTTTAAGAGGGACCATTGATTGCTTAGGGCCACTATTTTGCTACTGGAACACAAGGTCAGGATCATGCACGAGTCACTTTTCGTGAATCAGACTTTCTCGGAGCCACATTTTACTGCCAGCTCACCTCATCTTAATGTGATCCACGATCAGAAAGCCAGGCTTCTTGTTCTCACAATAGAGATGTAGCTCCAAGTACTCTGAGGGACAAAAGGTGAGGAGAATAGAACGATTGGAACTGAAATCCCCTGGCCACGGGCTGCACTCTTTCCAAGTACTCCCTGGCTCCATGACAAGCCCAGGCATTTGCAAAATATGCACGGTCGTTTGAGGTTTATGAAGGTGAGGCCTGCTCCACACAGCCAGGGAGGGGCTTCTCCGCTGAAAGTCACAAAGGGAAAGGAGAAAGGCTGCATCGACAGCCACCCGCCTGCAGCATAGACCAGCCAGCTACTTCCTCGCGACCAACTGTTAGGGATGAGCAGTGGCTCTGGGAAAATAACTGATCTCGACAAAATGCTGCTTCTTACACTTCAACCTAAGCGCTGCTGTTTGGATGTCTGAATCCTCCACAGATTCAGGCGTGGAAACCCAATCATCAGATCATGAGGATTGAGCCACCATGATTAAAATTAGTGCCTTTATAAGAGGAGATTCTAAGAGCTGTCTTTCCCTGTCCCCTGTAAAGATACAACAAGAAGATGCCATGCATATACCAGGAAATGGATCCTTTCCAGACCCAGAACTGGCTCATCCTGTGAGTGTGGAGCTTCCCAGCCTCTAGAATCAAAAGGAATAAATTTCTATTTTTAATGATCTACTACTCTCTGGTATTCTGCTATAGTAGCTTGAATAAGCTAAGATGATGGACGTAGTAAGAACTAGCCAGATTTGCTGGGACCATCTAAGAAAAACAATCAAAGTGTTTGCTGGGATGAATACAGTAATCATTAAGCATGACATCACTGTTTCTCTGGGGTACATATTATTATAGGAGAATACTCACAGACATTATTATCCCCAGAGAATTCAATTAGAATATCCCCGCCCATCACCTCCTTTCTACGAGAAGATTCTTTCCAATTGAGAAAAGTCTACATTCCAAATGTTGAGAGATGTGAGAGATACTGGAAACATAAGAGAGCCTCACAGACCAAGGAAAGTGGACAGTATTCATCACTGTACGAGGTGGAGACATGTTTAAGAAGTAGAACCACAGGAAAGGCAGGAAATGTGGGTGGGGAATAGGAGACAAGGGCAAGCTGGTAAACGGTGCTGTGGACTGAAATTAGATCTCCTTTAATGGAGTAAAAGAAAACTGAGTATGGAGAGAATCCTTTTAATTATTTTTGGCTTTCAGACTTCTTAGACACAGTAAGATTCCATAACGAATCATGTGTGCCCATTCCAAATAAAGTTATAGTTATTACCCTGTCCATAGCTTGAACATTTCCAGAGACAATTCCTCTACATCCTGGCTTTTGTGTGTCAGGATGGAGAACATTTTAGGTCAGAGACCAGCAGTTGCTCATTTGCCTTTGTCCAGTAGAGAACAAACAACCCAGCTGGTGTGAAGAGAAACACTTCCAGGGCTGGAGATTAACAGCAATTGGCTCATCCCCCCTAGAAAAATAAGCAGGCCATTGTGACACGGTCCCCAGAAGTTCTCCTGCACTCCTGAGCAGCCCTCAGTGGCTGGAGGACTTAGGGGATGCAGCGGCAGGGTTGATCTTTGAGGTAACACATCTTGGTAAACAACATCTGGACAAAGTGAAAAAGAGACAGGAACGTAGTTGGGCATCACCCGTGCTGTGACAGATTGCATCTTTAATAAGCAGGCACTTAATTAGAAAAGTAATTTGTAGGAGACATTACCAGAATGTGAGTATTCAACTTTGACCAGCTCATTCCATGGACGCCTAAGCCCTGTCACATGGAAACGTGTGCTTCACGCTTCAAGCCGGATGATGCCCCTGTCTGCAGATTCTTAGCATGTGCTCATAATAGCTGTGCCGATAGAATAATGCAGACCATTCGCAAGGAATTTAGAGTTTACATCTGCCACCGCCCCTACCCCTGAAACAGACTCGATCAGGAAATGAAGACAGGGCCTGGGAACGACAAGGCCTGGAGAAGATGCCTTGCGAAACAATCGTGATATTTGCAGGCAAGAGGCAAATCACGGCCTCACCCAAAGGAAATTCTAAGTGTTGCCCAAAAAGACTGCAGTGTGGGTTGTCAATCAAGGGGCAAGAAGAGTTCCAGACACCAAGGAAATGGAACCAAACTCCAGTCTAAGGCAGAATAATTAGAATCCCAGTATCAGGACAGGAAGCCAAGTGGTGAGTAGGATTTGTCACAGACAAGATTAGTGCTCATAGTACGGAGTTGGAAGACTCTTGCAGCTTTACCCGAAATCCCTGTGTCCTGCAGAACCTCTGGTCAGCCAGCCATGGCTTCTGGCTAACCTGCACTGGCACAGAGTAAACACCAGGCCTTACTTAACTGGAAAAAATGAGTATCATTGTTTCACACTGAGTACAGAGGCAGCTGTATACTCAAGTTATTACAGGCAAACATAGGAAGCAAATATACTCTAACAAAGAAAAATGGAGAGGACAGCAGCCACAAAAAAAGAAGACAATGTCAACAAGCAAGAGCAGAGGCTGGGAATGTAGTTTGATGGTAGAATACTTCCCTAGCGTGCGTGAAGCCCCAAAAAAGAAAAAAGAAAAGGAAAAAGCATGTATAGAAAAACACCAACTGGAGTTCTTAATAGTGAAAAGATATAGACCAAAATTATGCTTCATAGATATGTTTAACAAGAACTTGGATAAAGTGTGTGAAATAATTGTAAAACTGAACTGAGAGGTGCATATCCAAAATGCAACTTAAATGGGTAAAGAAATGGAAAACATGAAATGAAACATAAGCAGTCCAAAAACACTAAATCTCTTGTGAAACAAATTCTAAACAGGGCCAGAGATTTAGCTCAGTGGTCCCAGTGCCTGCCTACCAAGCGCAAGGTCCCTGGTTCAATCCCCAGTAACCACATACAACAACACTGGGCATGGTGACTCACGCCCACCAGCATTCAGTACCACATACCACAGTGCCAGGCATGGTGGCTCACTCCTGTAATCCCAGCACTCAGGAGGCAGGCAGATTGCTAAATTCCAGGTTTGCCTGGGCTACACAGTGAGCTCAGGGCCAGCCTAAACTACAAAGTGAGACCCTGTCTCAAAAAAACTAAAAAAAAAAAAAACCTAAAAAAAAAACTAAAAAAAAGTTCTAAACAAAAGGGAGAGAATAAAGACAAAAATGAAGAGTAATATTTCAGATAATTATGAAACAACCATCACGCAAAAACCAAGATTGAAATGCTTGGAAGTGACCTCAGGGATTTTAACAATTTAAATGTGTACAACTATGTAGAGAAGTTTTAGGCTCTAATGGAAAAAGAAAAACTTGGAATAGTTACAACTTAAGAAAATTAAATTTCAAAAAAAGTAATGATTAAATTTCCAAAAGATTTTTCCATTTACAGTGTTGAATGCCATGGATTATAAGGATACTACTTCCAAAGCATTAAGAGAACGCTGCTTTGAACTCAGAACCCTATGTTTAAACATGTCATGGGCGAAGCAGGCAGGTGGTTTTAAGAGATTTACTAAGTGTGCAAAGTCTTAGAAAATTTTCACCATCAGAATCTCACTTTTAAAGAAAAACTAGCAGATATAAACTCAAAAGACAGATGAAGTGAAACAGGAAAATATGAGCTACAGTATAAGAAAAAACAATGGAGAATAAAGAAATATGTAATAAATGACCACTGCTAACATTAAGGATAATGGCTGATCCACTGGACATGCTTGTATCTAAACATTTGAGATTGAGGTGAAATGGGAGATACAAAAAATGAATCAGTAGTATTTGCAATTTATTTTTACCTAATTTTTTTCCTTAAAAGTAATTCATTCTTTGCTTTTTTAATCAATGTCTTCAATGAGTGGAGTTTGACATAACACTTCTATGGCCAGTCTACCCCATGTTAGCATTTGTTTGACTTTAAATTATTTTAATTAGATTGAGAAGCAAATTTCATGAGAAATCTGAGTGTAGGGTCTTTCAAATATTTGACAAATGTTTTTTTTTTCTATTTTTCTTACCTATATTGAATTAGGTAGCATTTAGCTCTTACTCAAGTGAGCTAACATGGCTTCCAGGGAAATGGCTCTGGGTGCTTTTGCACTCCTGTTAATTTGTGTAATATTTAATTAAAACACATCACTGGCACTTAGTATAATCAGTCTTGAGAACAAACACGGCAAACACTTGCTATGCATCACGTGTACTTTGAGGCAGCAGACATGCTCAGGGCTGCCCACACACACCAGTGGACATTCCAAAAGAAACTGTTAAGTACACCTTTTTGCATTTAGGAACGAGTTAAAGCTTAACTGCAGGAAATAATAATAGAGCTGGAAGAATAAGAAGAAAAGCAAAATAAGATTAAAAAAAGTTTTCTCTTCTTTTTCCATGGAGAAGGTAATATAGATTCAGGCTTTTTCAGAACAAAAATATAAATGTGGGTGGTAAGGTCCAAGGGTGGCCATGCAAAATTTACAAAATTAATGTAAGATTTCTACACTAAAAGAAGAGAAAATGACTAAGACTAGGGGAGATTAATAGCAAGATAATAAGAGAAAAATGTCCAACTACACACCAAACAGTAATAAGACCAGGTTAAATGAGAAACTAAGATTCATTTCCTTATTTAATCCAATTATTTTTACAAGAAACATCACAAAGGTTACCTAAGAAAGTATACACATTTTTGAGAAATACCTATTGAATTAATACAGAAGTGAAATGATATCCCTTGAATTCAAACATTAAATTATTTCAGTTAAGTTAAACAAAGAAAGCTATGTGAAGTAAATACTGTAAAATCGTGGTAATTGTTGAGTCCAGGTGATGGGGCATCCGAAATTCATTCTAGCATGACAAATGTTTGGTATGCTTGAATGTTTTCATTGAGAAATATCTGGAAGGATTCATCTACAGTAAATTCTGATAAAAAAAAAAAATGAGCTGAGTGTTCAGCTCCACCAGCTGTTTTGGCCCACTTTATAAAATTCACACTTTAAAAGTAGTTCAAGGAAATTCATACAATCATGTGACCACTCACAAAACTGTGGCATTGAACACAGAAGAGTCAGTACTGAAAAGCCATTAATCAACTCCTATTTAATACATAAACTGATAATTTAATGCAGCCCAATTAAAAGTCCAGTCACATTCTTCAGAGTGTATGAGAAATTAATTATATTGATTCCTAATTCTACACAGATGACTGTAAAGGTACAAAATAGACCATATAAATTCAAAAATATTTAAAAGTGGATGAGGAAGTGTTACATGTTATGGAGTTAAAAGGATAGAGTATTGCCTGATCAAGGATGAACTGACCAGAAGAAAGATCCATGTAGAAGCAGGAAGTTGCGTGAGGACCACTTGCCCTTTGACGGGTAAGAGTGACTGACCCAGGTGTAACAAAGACGGCCAACATTTACCAGGCGGTGTTTCTCCTCACCACGCAGGAAAGACTACGTTCTCCCTGTTTCCTTGTGTCTGAAGGAGCAATGGAATACAGATATGCAAATGATACATGGAATTTTATATGCAAATGATACATGGAATGTTTAAAACTCTAACTAAAATGTTCTCCGTGATCATTCACATTTTCTTTACCGTAAGAGGTCTGAAATGAAGGAGTCCAAAACCAAGATGGTGGAAGTTAAAAATGGCATGAGCTGTTGAGGATAACAAGCCGACTTTCGCTGCAGTGGGAGAAATTACACGGCGTCTCCAAGAGGTACGGATTACAGTTCTTAGCCCCAGCACCTAATTAATATTGCTCAATAAACAAGAACCATTAAATGTGTGACTTAGGGGAAAAGGCTATCCGAATAAAGAAATCAGTGCAAGATAAGGAGCATTGTCCTTTAAAGATTGAAAAATAAATCTGAAAAAGAATAAATACCAATCATCAATAAACACCCATCATTTACTTCTGCTCAAAAGTGTAAGAAAGAAAAAGAATGTTTTGTGACTTTGAAGTTAGAGGGCTTTCTTAAACAGAAGTGTACAACTGAATAAAACCATAATCTTAAGGGGGAAAATGACAAATTCTGTTATATCACAATCCTCAAAAGAAGTCTCCTAAGGAAAAGCTCAGTGAACAGAATATGAGATATAATTCACACTAGAAGGAAAAATATTCACAACACACAAAGCAGTATCATGATTCAAAACAGATACAGCTTATGTGCAAATTAATGTTGGAAAGTCACGCCATGAAAAAGAACACAAGTGAGAGTTACAAGAAGAAAGGAAATCCAAATGCCTCCTACATTTCTGAAAAGATACTCCGCTTCTATAATATTCAAGAGATGCAAACTAAACAAGGCTTAAGACATCGTTCATCATGTATCAGGTTGGTAGCAAGGATTACAGGGTCTGATAATTCCGGGGGTTGAAAACTCACCACAAATAGGAATGTCAGCTTGCTCAGGCCAAGACCAGGCATCGCTTGAGATCTGCACATGCGCCAGGTACTAGGCCATGCCTCCTGCGAACGCCCCGCAGCTTCTACGCATGTGCGAGCAAACCGGAAGTCACTGAGTGCGTCAGAGTTGCGAGAACATAGAATCCATGATAACTTTAACTTCTCTCAGTGTGGGAGTGGTAAATAAACTGCAGTATTTCACAGGATGGAAGAGCTCTTAAAGAAACAGGCTGGGTAGATGGTCATCAACCTTCATACGTATCAAAAAGTAAGATTCTTTGGGAAAAAGGCATGTTACAGAATAGATCTAAAACTTCTTTCCTCTAGCCTTATACTCAAAATGCTCAAATCATTCATAGCAGTTTTCCATTTCGATTGCATATCAATGTATGCAACTCGGGAAAATGTAGCATGGTGCAGTGAGGGTACACAAGATGTGGTGGTACAGGCCTATAGCTCAAAACTCTAGGAGGCTGAGACAGGAGGATTGCAAGTTCTAGCCGAACTCGGCCAATTTGTGACTTAAAATTTCAAATAAGTATGTGGGTTTGGGGGTTGGAGTATAAGACCCTGTGTCAGAGAAAAGGGAGAAGGAAGAGGAGGAGAAAGAGGAGGAGGAAGAATATTGGTACTACCTGCTGTCTCACTCTAATGTGATATACTCGCATCATGACAGATGGCAGAAATGGGTCTGCCCAGAAACATCCATGCCACATCTCTTAACAGGGGCTCAGTTTTTTCATCTCTAAAACAGGGAAAATCTAGCAGGACAACCTCTCCCTGGTGTCTCACAGTGCTTCCGGGACTTCCCTGCCTGTGTGAATCACACAACAATTCCTGGGCCGGAGGAATTAGCTCAGTGGTTCCGGCACCTGCCTCGCAAGTGCAAGGCCCTGAGTTCGATTCCCGGTAACCACATACAATGCTGGGCGTGGTGACTCACGCCCACCAGCCATCAATACCACGTACCACAGTGCAGGGCGTAGTGGCTCACACCTGTCATCCCAGCACTGGGGAGGCAGAGGCAGGAGGATTGCTGAGTTCGAGGCTTGCCTGGGCTACATAGTGAGCTCAGGGCCAGCCTGAACTACAAAGTGAGACCCTGTCTCAAAACAAACAAACAAAAAAAGAATTCCTTAAAACCAGGATCCCAATTCCCTGTGTCTGTAACAGGGCCTGAGATGATGCCGGGCACACGCTGGTGTAAACACGTTGCACTACTGCAAAGCTCTCCAGTGGTCTAAAAGTGCACGAGGCAGGGTCTGAGCAAGCCTCGTGGCCAGATGAGTTCTTGGGCTGGGCCTTCGTCACCAGCAGTGAAGCTTTTCTTATCTGGCCAGAACCAGCAGTCAAAGCTGAGAGTAAGGTATTAGCCGTCTGTGGACAGATGTTATCATTTAATAATCAAGGTCTTAATTAAGAATAAGTAACGCATACGGGGGATTAGCATGAGATGCTGAAGTAGGTTTGTTCAACACCTTAGCATTTGAATAGAGGCTGGAAAGCGGTGCCTCTGACTTCTCCCAAAAATATCTCCCCACGAAATACGTCTGAGATGAACAACTGTGCTTTTTTACTTCATTAAGGAGGGAGGTGCCATCCCCTTCCTGGGTGCTACCATTATGCCAGGCTGCCCGTGGACACATTTCTGGAGAGATGATCATTTTTGCTGTTGTTCTTGTTGTCTGTTGTGAACATGCCGCACCGCGGCAGGCCCTCTGCCCCCGAGGGCGTCTCTCTCTCCCTTGCGGACTGAACTGCGCTCTCAGCTCCGGAGAGGACGTCTTAAGGTTTGACGTACGAAGAAAGCATCTTGTAGAGGCTGCTGCTGCGCCACACATTGCTGTGCAGCACGTCACCGCCTTAGTCACCCTGCATGGCGTGGCCAGGTTGGCCTGTGACGTCTGGGGTGGAAAAATAGAGGCAGCTGTGGGCGTCAGGGGGGAGGGAGGTGTCCTGACCCAGGCGTCCGTCCGAGGCGGGTACCTGAGAGGAGACCCGGGGGATGGGAGCCATCGGGTGGAACAGCCCGGGACGGAGAGCCCTGGGGGGAGGGGCTGAGTGGCGTCCTGTGGGGGTGACAAGTCCCTAAGCTGAGACCCCTCTGCCTCCCGGGCTCTGCACCAGGCTGGGGCCTCACGTCTGGCTCTTGGCTGAGTGGGGAGCTTCGCAGTGCTTTCTTTCTTTAGTGACTGACAGCGAGATCCTCCTGGCTCTCAGGCCAGTCAGGGAGAGACGGTGGAGACAGAAAGGCTGGAGGGAGGCGGAGGTGCCCCGACACCAGCCAGTGTGGTGTGGTGGAGCCGGAGCCCGGGGTGAGCAGAGATGGAGAGAGGGAAGCTGCAGAGGAAACAGGAAGGGATCCTGCTGAGAAAGGACACAGTCAAGGGGACCCCCAGGCTTCCGCTGTCAGCGCCAGGGCTGTAGGCGGGGCTCTCCTGCTGGAGACCAGGAGGGCGTGGGGTGGAGAGGAAGGGGACTCACTCTGAATGAATCCCTTTTGAGATTCCTTCCTCTAATACTCTGTCGGAGATACCCAGAGTCGAGGCTGATCCTCTGTACTTGGGAGTGGCCATCTATATTTGTTACTTAAAGCCCTGAGAAAGGATGAGAAAACCCGAAAGAGACAGAGGTTGAAGGGAGGAGCCAGAAGTGTCTCCAGGACACAGATCAAGGTATTGGCTGACGTCAGAGGCGGCAGACATGTGTCCTGGGCCTGGCCCAAGCTGGGTGAGTGAGATCAGGCATCCCTGTCTCCGTGCGGAGGCTCTGGAGGGGACAACAGTGACAGAAGGTGGAAGGTCTCCATCCGTGAAGAGATGACCATGTGCGCTGGCAGCCTGCATCGTTCCTTGTGTGTGCGCGCACATGCGCGCGTGTGATACCTCTAACACTAGCTTATAACGCCCGCGTGACATCTATAAGAATTCCAGCAAAATGAACATTCAGTGAATGTTTGCTGAATAATAAACACAATATGTGAAAATTCTCACAAAACTCTCTTTTAAAAATGTCATGCACATACTGTTATTTTATTATTGTTGGGAGAAATAACTTCTCCATGGAACTTGTATGATATCTGGAAAGACTGATGAGAAACAGATGCCGAGAGCCCCCCAAACAACCCATGACACAGCAGCGCTGGGTGGGGAGGCGTTTTACCCCTCACCCGTGCTCCTCCCTTCTGTCAAGTCCTCCCTGGCTCCTCCCACTTGAAAGAAGACAGATCGACCAATGGGAGGAGTCCGGAAAGGGGGTGAAGGGAGGATGCCCCAGGCTGCTCTCTGTCCAGAACCTGGAGCGGACTCAGGAGAGGCCGGAGCAGGAACGCGACTCTGAGTCCCTCCTCCAACCCCTTCCAGCCCACGCCTGCCCACTGGCGGCCCTCTCCCCAGCTTACCCTGAACGAGGCTGGGCCCAGTCTGCCCGCCCCACAGGCTGAACCAGGACGCCCGCGGGGACTGTGTGCTGCGTTCACACAACTTGTCCTGGAGACTCAGGGTCCACGGCAGGGAGTAACAGGCCACTTCCTGAAGCCCCAGACCAGCCGCCCGCCGCCCCGCTGCCCGCTGGCTGACTGCCCTGTCCCCTCTGGCTGGCAGAGCCGGCAGTGGGAGAAGCAGGCACAGTCAGGGTGACCCCAGGCCCTCCGGGTCTGCCCAGGGGCTGTGTGTGGCCCAAATCAGTGATGATAACCGCAGTGTGACTTCCGTGTGTTTTTAACCACGTTCCCGCGCGCTGTGCTATGACAGCTTAGGTGAGCCCCGCCGTCCCTTCCTGAGGATGGAAGACGTATTTTAGACTGAGGAAGGAGGTAAAACCACTCATGCCCCCTCCTGAGCTCTGAGCCGGTCCAGCCCTGTCCCGGGCACTGGGTATAGTTAGGCCCGGGTTCAGGGTGGAGCTGGGCGCAGATGGGCACCTCTTGCTGTGGACACAGTCCTGGGGCATCGTGCCTCTGTCCCTGCAAGCCCTGCCTGTGGCTCCGAGGTTACCATGTGACAAACTGAGTTTGGGAAGGAACTTGGGGCCACAGAGGGAGCCGCACGTCCTAGCAGCCCAGCGCCTCTGCCCAGGGCCAGGTGCCCTCCGCCGCATAGCCCGGTCCACGGAGCCTGCTCCCCAGCCAAGGGGCCCAAGAGCCGGGTGCTGAAGGTCTGCTGCCCAGGCTCCTCCCAGGTCCCTCCCTCCCCTCCCGCCTCACTGGCGCCTGCTCCTCACAGTCCTCGCTCCAGGACGCGGGCCGTGCAGGGGCTCGGCTGCCCCTCCAGCCCCTGTGAACAGCTTCTGCACCTCAGGCTGCTGGAGCGAAGTCCCCCAAGCCGAGCAGCACAGGTGTGCCCCTCAGTTCTGGGCTTCAGTCTGGCACCCAGGAGTTGTAGAACCCGCCTCTGTTCCCGGAGAGGGCGCGGATTCTGGCTGCTGCCTCTGCCGCGTCCTCAGGGGACACAGGCCTAACCTGGCTCTGACAGACTTGAGGCTCCGCCCTGTGACCGCAGTGCAGCCTCTCACCGCCCACGGTCCCACTTTCCACTCCCGTCCAGGGGTCAGGGCTTCCTCGTGAGTCCCCAGAACACCTCACCTCCCGCCGGCCCGCACTGAGCGCCACAGCCTCCTGGCAGGGACCCAGCTCCCCAGGACCTCAGCTAGACCGCAGGACTCTGCTTCGAGGGTCCTTCAACCCCTTAATGAATGAATGATTGTAATAACTGCTGAGTTCGTGTGTGACTTACAGGCCTGAAGAACGTCCTTCCACACCAGAGCAAAATCACACAAGCGCAATTTAGCAACATCATGAAAACACAACTTTTTCTACTTAGTGCAGGTTGAATATCTTTTTCTGAAACATTCAGGATCAGAAGTGCTAGTGTCTGGGCTCAAATATTTGCTGCGCCTGGTGAGGTGTCTCGGAGTGGAGACCCAAGTCCAAACACAGTCTGGCCATGCTTTCTGTGCCCCTCATCCATGCGCCCCGAGAGTCGCGTCAAACAGAACCCCAGGTCCCTCTCTGCCTTCCCTCTGATGGTCACGTCCGGTCTGCCGCGTGTGGAATTTGTGCGTGTGGAATCATGTCAGTGCTCAGAAAGCTTCAGGTTATAGAGCATCTCAGATTTTAGAATCAAGGATGCTCAACCTGTCTAACTGGTTTAAAGTCTCTGTTTCACTGCTAAGTCGCTACAAACTTTAGTTATGGAACTGTGTAAGTCTCACCTGTGAAATGGATTGTTACGGGAAAGGGCCACGGACGAGTCACGCACTGCAAGCTGCAGGGTGGAGTGGTTAGTGGTAGTGGCTGTCTCAGCAGTGGTGGTGAAGTCTCCGAGCAGGAGCAGTAGGAATAACAGTAATACTAGCCACAGCAGGCCTAGTACAAATAGCAGCAGCATCGAAGCTAAGAGTGACAATAAGAAAGGCCCTAAGGGGGGTAATTCAGTGAACCCTTGAATCATGACCATCCTGACATACGAACAACTTGGTTAAGAACTGGAATTTGAGTGTTAACTTATGAACAGAGCTGAACCCTAGCTGCTTGTGCTTCTGGATAGTCTCA
Organism: Thryonomys swinderianus; assembly: GCA_004025085.1. Lineage (NCBI taxonomy): Eukaryota > Metazoa > Chordata > Mammalia > Rodentia > Thryonomyidae > Thryonomys > Thryonomys swinderianus. The sequence continues at coordinate 26,259 of PVIC010001226.1, forward strand.
GATACAGATTTAACCTTCAGAGAACTCCGGAAGGAACGTTACAGTGTCCTTTCCTACGCAGGGTTCTCTGAGAAATCCTGGGCCAGTGTCTCTCTGAGGACACCCAGATCTGCCCAGAAGAAAGTATGGCCTAAAATTATACAAGAGAGAGACTTGCAAGGCAGATGACCAATTTGAGTTACAACCAGCCCTCAGGAAAGAATTGAGTTCGTAAGTCAAGGGTCGACTATACCTAAATCAGGATGCTCAGATTCTCCTTCAAATACATGTTATTATCTCCAACCCTCCTCCCACTCTTAATTTTGACAACTCTGGGCAATGAGATCAACTGATACACCGGCAAAAGAAAGAAAAGTACACATTTTAAAGATGTTCTACCGATGACTTCAAATAACAACAGAGCACGTCTAAAACTGTAATAGTATTTACAGAATTTTCTTCTCAAAAGTTCTCAGGAAAGCCAAAACAGTGAAACTGGTATGAAAAGCCAGCTGCCTCGGGGCAGGAGGGGGGGCGGAGCTTGAGGGCCGGGCAGCCGGGGGCGGGGCTCCTGGGGAAGGATGGTTGGGTCTCTTTGTCCCCGGGGCGGCCCAGCCCGAGCCTCCCTGCTGACGGGGCAGCTCAGGTCTCTGTGTGGAGCTGCTTCCTCCACCTCCCAGCTTGGCTCTTACAGTCTCTCTAATCCCTGGTCAGGTGCGAGCACGCAGGGCCCAGGAAAGAGGCTGAAAGGGAAATGAAAGACAGGAGGATCCTCAGATCAACAGAAAGCCCAGGGCTTCCAGACCGTCTCGCTTCAGACCTGAAGAGGAGCCGAGAAGGCCCACCGGAGGGGCCCTTCCTGATGTGGCCTCGGTGGCGTGGCCAGCAGAGTCCCCGCTCTCACTGCCCGCCACTTGGGGTCTGGAAAGAGCCTCTGGTGCTCAGGTCTGATGCCATGAAGGGACCTCTGCTTTCTAATGCAGAATGCTTTCGAAATTGCCTGTGACAGTGGGGCCCCCACCCCCTAATTATTTAATTCTTGTGGAATGTGGAGAGCTGGCAGAAGGCACTGCCCTGGGAGCCCACGGCGAGTCCACCTTCCTCTTTCGTGTCAGGAGTCTTCCTACCTGGAGACCTACGAAGGGCCAGCGGTGTGTTGGAGAAGACCAGTCCGCCGGTCAGGCCCAGCTGGGGCGCGCAGTGCTGGAATGACCTGCCCCCTCGGGAGACGGCCACCGGGCAGCTCCCACACTGACTGCGTTTGCGATCCTCCTTTTCTAAGATGCTAAAATTGAAAAGCCAAATCCATTCAACAATTCATACTTCCACTTGCAAAAGACGCAAACACTGAGTGAGCGAGGGAAGCGTCTCTGCTTGCATCTGAGTTCAAAACCATGGAGTCTTTCCATCCAGGTCCTTTCCGGGCGCTTCAGGTCAAAGGGTGATCGAATCAGCTTTCGAGGCAAAAGGAGTGTCCGTTGTCCGCACGGTGCTGCCGAATACACGTACACCAGTCCGTTAGCCTGGATTCCTGCCTCGGCCAAGTGAGAATCGAAACCCTATTCACGGGGAAGCTGGAGCCACCCACGGCAGGACTTGACCCTGGATAAAGGCTCCAAAGCTCTCTGTCAAGGAGAAGAGGGGATTTTTCGAAGTGAATGGAAGCATGAACGGTAGAAATGAAAGCCGAAGAGTGAGTCGCGAGGAACTCTCGCAGCAAGCTCATTTCTCAGCAGCGACTGGCCCCGGCCCGGCAGCCTCTGTCCGCAGAGCCCTGAGCTCAGCCCCTCAGCCGACGTCGGTGGATCTGAAGTGTCCCCCTAAAGGCTCCTGTGCTGTGACTCGGACGCCAGCTGTTGGCTCCCTTAGGGAAGTCAGAAACTTCCACGGGCAGGACTTCCTTGGAGGAAGTCAGCGTTTGTCTCTGGCTCCTTCCTCTCTCTCTCTCGGTTCCCTGGGTGCCATCAGGTGAATGGCGTTGGGCCATCCTGTGCCCCTGAGTGCTGCGCTGGTGACCTCAGGCCCAGAGTCACACAGCCAAGTGCCCGTGACGGGGACCTCTGCACCAGGAGCCCAACAGACCTTTCTTCTTTGAAATTCTTTTATCTCAGGTGTTTTATCACAATAGTGGATAAATTTGATGTAGGGAGCAGGCATTTAAAAATTTCCCTCTCCCTCTTCTATTTCCAGTGAAAACAGTAAAAAGAGAATTAAAGAATAGCGCCCTTGACCATTCCTCATTTTCTTACCTTACTTGAGAAATAATGATGCCAATGAGGCCAGCACAGACCCTGGCACTGCTGCAGTGCCATGGAGAGTGATCGGTAGTCCTGCTGGGCAGCCTCCCGGACCGTCTAGTGCGGAGCTGAGGTGGTCACATGCTAACGGGTTCCCTGACTGGCTGTGATTCACCCTGAATTTTAAGGGTCTCTGGCAGTCAGATTGGACGCGTGTGAAGCCTCTGAGTGGCCGGCAGGTGGGATAGCACCACCGGCTGTTGGTTGACTGCTGTCTCCCTTTGTCCTTGCTCTAAGCCAATCAGAGACTTTGAAGGGTAGGCGCTGTCTTCCCTGGTCTCAAAGCCAGAGACGGCCATGAAACTGAGCTCTCGCCAGTGACATGTGTGAGGAGACCCACCGGGTCATGTAGGAAAGATACTCTTTTTCTGATTCCAAAAAGGTACATGAAGAAAAAAACCCCATGTCTGCATTGATTTGTTTGTGACTTCGGGTGCAGCAGGGGAGTCCTGATGCGTGGTGTTCTGCAGCCATCGTGACAGCAAGGGGACAAAGTGAAAGGAACCACAGAGACGCTGGCCTGGAAGACGAGCATCCGCAAGAGGCTCTGGGGGGAATCTGTGAACACAAACCTGAGCAAGCACATTCTCACAGAGCAGCTCAAAAAGCCATCTACAAACCGAGGGAGGCCCTGGCTACCAGGAGCTGCGAGAGTGAGCTGGACCAGTCACTGCCATGACCTGGGCTGCCTCTGTCTTCCGGTGCCTCTCTCCGCCTCTCTGTCTCCCACTCCCCTTTCCTTTCTCTTGTAAGGACGTTTGTCATTGGGTTTAGGAAGTGCAGGGTCCTTTGAGCTCAAGAACTTTTACTTAATTACATCTGCAAGACCTAGGGTTAAGCCTTGTGTGTATATTTCAGGGGACCTGCAATTGTGTTCGCACACAACAACATGCTCACTTATTTGTGAAAATAAGATTTAATAGCTAAAAACATAGGAAATCTATAAAAGACTTGTACTCTATTGTATGCACTAGAAAGGGAGAAATCGGGGAAGAATAGAACAAGTCCCCTGAACTCTGCCTTTACTGGTCAGCCTCGTCCTAGTAGAAGCTCCCAGGAAAGGCACAAGTGCCGCCTTGTTAGACTCAGAAGTGTTCATGCCTCTGTCTCTTCTTCCCACCTTCCGGCTTTACTTAAAGTCATAATTGGCCCTGCGATTAGAGGGATGACAACCAGCAACAACATGTGAATTTGCTAATTATTCTTCCTTGCGTGGACATAGCCAGTTTCAGTGTCTGGTCCCATCCTAAGGATGACATCTCAGTGACAAATTAAATCAATTAAGACGAGAGGTCCTAGAGGGAGAGTAATAGGCTGGGATAAGGGAGAGCGTGTGCAGGGAAAGCTCTGCTTCCAGTTAGCCCGCGAGCTCCAGCCAGGGCCCCGCAGCTGCAGGCTTCCTCCCTCCGCCTGCGCCGGGCGCGCTGCCGGTGCGTCTCTCCGTCCCCTTCCTTCTCCTCCGCGCTCCTGCTTCTCACATGCTCCCTTCAGAATGTGTACAGAAGCTGAGGGTATTTTCTTGCCTCATGTGGTCATAAAGGAGCTTTATGGAGACGCCTGTTTTTTATACACTGAAGAGGGGAATGCACACATGTGTACACACATATGCACACATACACACGCACATACATTACACATGATAGCAGTACGGGAGCTTTTGCCAACCTCACACACATTCATGCAGCAACAGCAGACACGGTTATACTAGGCTGCAAGTAGAGAAAGCGAGGCTATCGTATTTATAGAGACCAAAATGGTAATGCAGCCTGCTTCGCCTGCCTTCTCTTACCGAGTCTGGGTGGTGGCCTGGGACCCAGCAGGGGGAGGGGACTTGGGAGAGTGGGACCCAGGCCCTGCAGCAGGTTCCCAGGGTGCATCTGAGGGTGTCCAGGACACAGAGCCAAGTGTCACTTGTGCTTTGGTGCAGGAAAGAGCCCAGTGCTTAAAGGACACCAAGGTGCTCCAGCACCAATGCCAGCCTCACGGGCAACAGGAAGAGTCTGTAGAGATGCTTCCAAGCCCACCTCAGGTGGATGCAGAGACAGAGACCCCACCTTGTCCAGGTCAGAGGGCAAGGCCTCTTAAATGCCATAATCTCTCCATCAGTTCCTGCCCCCACAAAACAGCCAGAAACTTCTAGAACCTTCCTGTTGTATGCCAGTCAATTTATTCTTTATCCTGTCCTGCCACAACTCAGATCAAGCCACATGATTCCTCCAAAACATCCCAGCGGGCACCTCGGCATGAGGAATGCCAGCGACCCTTTCACCCGAATGCTGGCCACTCATCCTGGTTGAACTTCTGGACGCCCTCTCCTGGGGGCAGCCTCCCCTGTTTCAGATGCAGGGACGCCGTGGGATCCGAAGACTCAGAGCAATCAGATGGACCAGCGTGGTTATGGGTGTTTATATTCAGGGAGTGGATATAAGGAGGAGTCCCATGAGAAGAAGCCAAGATGTGGGGTCAAGACTTTACTATGCCACCGGGAATCAGGCCTCCGATTCTCCATGTGTCAGTTAGACTCAGCCCCCCAGGTCTCACTTTGTCCCTCTTAAGTTCTTAGTGCTTTGTTTCTCCTCTCTGGGTTGCTCCATCCCACCTAGAGCCACGCCATGGCGACCTTCCGTGGCCTCTCAGGCCAGCTGGGCCTAGCAGGGGCTCTGTGGGTCTGGCCACTACTTCTCTATGAGAACTCAAGCTTTCCTGGCCTAAGTGCCATGAAATCATTAGAGTGTTCATACCCACTAGGAGAAGCAGGCACAACCCACCCCCTTGGGTAGTGTGGCAGCTCTTCCTGGAGTGGCTGTTTCTGGGGCCCAAGGCAGGCATGTTACCGGAGGGACGCTGTCTGCTCTGCAGGGAGGACACCTCCTGCTCACATGGAAGAAGATACTTAGTGGGCTGGTTTCTCATGGCCCGGCTGCTGCTCCGTGGGGCCCTTGAGCAGCCATGGGTAGAGGCATCAGACACGAGCTGGAGCCCAGCCCAGCTATGCCTGGACCCCTCTGCCCACCGGAGCCAGCCCCAGCCCGATCTGAGCCAACTGCAAGAACCAGTGAAGCTCTCGGCCCCCACCATGCAAATTGAATTTCTCTCTGAACACAGGCATTCTCCTAGATCAAACATTCTGAGCAGACTAAACATCTCTGACAATGAGCCCAAAGTTTCATAGTGAAGCAATTTCACTTGGTAATTTGCTCAGTACTAAATGCTTTTAGTTCCTCTAAGTTCATCTCTCACTAAATTATTTTCCCAGGACCATTCATTTTTAACATAATAAGGCCAGCGTGGCTGCGCTGTAATAGGACCCTCGCAAGGCGAGTGCATATGTTACAATGCCTTATTTTCTGTTGTGGAGATTTAATCAAAATCACTAAGTTGGAGGACTATAATAGAGACTTTCAGTAATATATGTTAAAGGGGTTTTATATGATGTCTTGCAACTGGTGAATGAATCAGATGGGTTTGTGTTGGCATTTCCACTCTATGACAAATTACCTGACCAAGGGAGACCAGGAGCTCCTAGATCCCCGATATTAGAAGCCCAGCATCATCTGAATTAGTTGCTTGGATAAAGTTGCTTAATAGAGGTGTGCATCTTATCATGGGGCAAGAGCCCACACCTTTCACTGGGATGTGGGGCATTATTATTATTATTTTCTTTTTCTTTTTTTTTTTTTTTTGAGACACGGTCTCACTTTGTTATTCAGGCTGGCCCTGAGCTCACTATGTAGCCCAGGCAAGCTGCTGTGAACTCAGCAATCCTCCTGCCTCTGCCTCCCAAGTACTGGGATGACAGGCGTGAGACACCACGCCTGGCACTGTGGTATGTGTTATTGATGGCTGGTGGGCGTGAGTCTTCACGCCCAGCACTGTATGTGGTTACCGGGGATCGAACTCAGGACCTTGCACTTGTGAGGCAGGCGCCGGAACCACTGAGCTAAATCTCTGGCCCGTGGGGCATTATTTTTAAATTCAATCTCACATACACTCACAGTTCTCTTTAATAAAAGCCCTCTGCTTTGACCTCACCTGGAATGTTGTCCAGCTAATCTCTGTAACTACTCTGTCTCCTCTTGTTCTTTATAGACATCCTCTCATTATCGATTTTCCCTTGTTGTGTCATTTCATAGCTTGCACAGGACCTTAATAGACAATGCAGTGTCCTGTTACTTTACCAGTTCGTTTTTAGTCATTTATGAACCATTTGCAGTCTTTATCCTCCACGTCCAGTGTCCTGCTCAGTGACTGCAGCTTCCTTGAGGCTTGGGATGCTGCCCCTTCCTGCTGGTCTCTGTACCCTCAGAGCTGCAGCCTGGGAAAACAATAGTACACGTGCAGGCACGGTTATGTCTCTGCCTAAGAGGTGAACTTAACCTGGGGGACCCTAGTTTTGTCCCCATATATTGAAACAAATAAAAACACACATCACCAAAACAAGGCGAAAATGTACCAAAAGGACCTGAAGATATTTGAAATGATTCACAAAGCCTAAAAGGCTTAAGTGTTATCAGCTAGTACAGGTCATGGACACACAAAACAACCCCTTACAGAGGAAATAATTGGAAGAAGAAGAAGAGTGTTTATTATGTTAACAAATTAAGAATTGGATCTCCAGGACCAAAAGGTGACTATTTTTAACGGAAAATTCACAAATTACATCCTCACTAAGTCACTACCGCAAACCCAGCTCAACTACATTTTATGGTTTTGTTACTGGAGATGGGAAACTGTTCTGACCTCAGGGGCTTTAAAATTTAGGCAAGGAGTCCATAAAACATTCATTCCCAGTGAGCCCCAAGTGGTAATTTTCATTCTTTTTATTTTCCCATTCAATCGTTTTTCATTAAAGACCCCCGAGAAATAGTAAAATAAAAATTCCCTGCCTTCATGTGTCCGTCGACAGAAAGTGGAGAAGGGTACACACAAATGAGCTCAGAGAAGGTCCCAGCTGAGCAGACAGAGAGCTGGACTCAGGGTAGAGACAGACGGTGCCAAGGGACGGCTTGGGCCAGTGAAGAAAGTCTTTTCTAGGGAGATGACTTTAAGCTGAAGCATCCGGATGAGAAGGAGCCAGGCACAAAAGACTTGGGAGGTGAGAAGGGAGTGCGTGCCGGGCAGGCCACGGGCTGTGTGAGGCCGCAGCATGGTCAAGAGGTAGGGACAGACAGCAGCCGCAGGGCTCAGTGACCAAATGGCCACCGGCAGAGGCAACGTGGAGCTGGGTGAGCAGGACTCCCTATGTGGGCAGTTACTGTCAAGATGGCTGCGATGTGATTTTGATGGTGTCGCTCAGAGCCAGAGCAGACAGAGTCTGACGAAACTCCCCCAGAGGCACCACCGTGCTGTGGTGGGGTAAGTGCTGGGTTATGTACGCAGGAGGGGTGGTTCGGATCCCAAACCTGCTTCCTCCAAGTGCACTGGGTGTGTCTGAAACTGTGCTCGACTTCAGACCAAAGCGCTCCACTTCCTTCTCCAAGAGACACCATGTTTGGTCACGTGCGCATGTCACCAGGCCCCACGCCCTCCAATGGGAAGTGGAGATACTTCCTGGAGGAAAGGAGCCATCTGCAGTACAGAGAGCGTCGCGTTCAGAGCAGGCAGTCTCACGTCCGGTCTCAAGTTCTCCCTTTCTTGTGGAGGGCAGATATCGGGGACTGAACCCACAGACTTCACTAAGCTACATCACCAGCCCTTCTTTGCTTATTCTGTGTTTTATTTTCACTACGTCAGCTCAGTTCCCCAGACTGGACTTCCGTTTGCCGGCCTTCTGTCTCAGCCTACTGTAGGATTGGCATGACATTTATTTTTTCAGCACTACTCAGTATTCATATATTAATCTGGGAAACAGAGAAAACTTTCTGGATATAATTTTGATTTCTATCCCTTTAGTAGAGAATGCATCTTATCTTTTGAGACCTACCCCAAAGCGACGTGCCCCCCATTCTACCAGCTCCTTTCAGGCTGGGCTCAGTCTCCACCCAAGGTTCATAGAGATTCTTGAGATCGTGGCTTGGGAGGCTTATTTCACTGTCTGGATATTATCCATTTGGCGCAATAAAGGGTCTGCTCCATTGATGTTCCCTGGCACAAAACAGGTCGTGATTTACGTGTCTGCCCAGCAGAACTGAGCTAACTCACAGAGGTCATTAAATGCACAGACTTCCAACCTCGACAAGTTGTACTCAAACCGGTGTGGGCTGGAAATGAGAACATAATCATTTTGAACTGGCATCGCCATTCGACTTCTTTGGAATATTGTTCTTTTAAGTATATGTCAGTATTTTAATTATAAGGAATTTAATGTACATGAATATTTTAGCATGCTTCATTTCATTAATGAAAAAGCACTTAGGATTAAATCGTATAGCTTGTACTTTTATTTCTCTAGAACAGATTTATAGATAGTTGCTCTGCTTATTCTATTGTTCTGAGTTTTTAATTCATTATGCAGAAAAAGTAAAAAGAATCTGGAGTAAATATCTTGTTTGATTCTATCTCCTTAATTGCATGAGATAGCTCCTGCCTGGAACTCCAGGGATTTGTGGAAAGACGAAGGATCCTCAGCATCATTTAATGTGTTTAATGTAGTAAAGGATTTCTCTGTCTGGAAACATGGCCTTAGAGTACTGTCCCGCAGCCTTCAAAGGAGGTGTGTGTTTTTCGCCAAAGCAGGCACCTGCCCCAGGCACCAGTGTTCCCGAGAATCCGAAGCCACCTAGGGCTGCGTGGCAGGGAGAGGGACAAGGCACCGAGTGACTAGAGGTCCTCAGGCCCCGACAGCAGGAACATGAAGCAGGATCATCCCAGCAAGGCGCGGCCTGGACATAGGAGCAGCTTGCCAACCATCGGTTAAAATAAACGCAAAGCACCAAAACGCCTGCCGCTGTCGCCAGGACAGAGGCGAACGCACCACCCTCCTCAACACTGCTACTTCGCGTCATCCAGTCCCATCGTTTCTTTTCATCAAATGTGACTCCGAAACGCTGCATTTCATTTGCCGACATAATAGTTCTATGTAACACATGAGCACCAACCCCAGTGGCGGCCAGTCCTGACCAGGGAGGGTTTCAAGCCCTGCAGGCGCGGGCAGCTCTGGGCACATAGGCTGTGCTGCTTTCTCCTGGCAAGGCTTAGGCGGAGACCTTCCCCGGGGGGCGGAGATCAGGGCTCCCGTCTATACAGCCTCCGCTAGTGCGGCCTGTCGATGCTGCATGGGTCCTGCACACTGGCCTGGTTCTCCCGGGGATGGTCAGGTCCAGGGTGCAGGAGGTGTGCCAGTCCCTTCGGGCCCAGGCTGAGAACCAGCACGTCTTCGTTTCCGATGCACCCTAAGCCAGCGGCAGACCTGGCCTAGAATGTGGGGAATGAGGAACGGACTCTGCCCCGGCACAGGGGAGAGGTCTGCAACCTCTCGCCATCAGATCCATCTCTCACAGCCATGGCCAAAAGCTGACCTCGTGTTCTGCACCCCAGCTTTCCAGGCAATCTGAGAGGTACCTGAAATGTTCTGGATGAAGGGAGGCTCAGTTCCGAGCACAGAGTATCTAGAAAATTTAAGATGCAGAACAAAAGTGGATTTTTAATACAACCAAAGTAACGCAAGTTCACTCTGTCAAATTTGAAAAGGCAAGAAGGAAGTAAAATCACCCGATTCCCGATGTGAAGAGATAATACCACTAACATTTTTTAATCATGAAAATATTCATACATGCAGAAAAGTACCCATGGGTCCTTTGTCCCACTAGAACATTTAGGCAAAATGTATCACTCTTGCTGGGCATGGTGGCTCACGCCTGTAATCCCAGCACTCGGGAGGCAGAGACAGGAAGGACTGCTGAGTTCGAGGCTTGCCTGGACTACATAGTGAGCTCAGAGCCGGCCTGAACTACAAAAGTGAGACCCTGTCTCAAAAAAAAAAAAAAAAAAAAAAGTATCACTCTTTTTTCCTTTGTACTCTTCCATTTTATCTTTCTTTTGCTAGAATATTCTAAAGCACATCTCATTATCTGATCTACTCTAACAGGACTATTTAACAGGACTATCTACTCTAACAGGGACTATTTCTTCTAACAGGGACTATTTCTTAATAGGTAAAGACAATATACATCCATACACGTAATGGTTTTACTGTTAAACTAATAAGGATCTCTTAATTTATGGACTAGCAAGTGGATGCTATATCTATTCCACATTCATTTTCTCCATTGTTTAAAAAATACAAGTCTGAAAAAAAGACATGATGAATTTTTTTAATTTCAGTAATTGTTGCTATCAAAGAGGAATTGCCATTAAAATCCTCTCCCTTGCTTCTAACCCGCTCGGCCCAGTGTTCGTGCCACTTTCTGAAGCAGTTCTGACCTCCTCCTTTGTAGGAGGCTTTAGTCGGGAAGTCACGGCTGCCTTGAGGTCCTGAGTCGATGCAAAATATTTCTCTTTTGTGGTCCTCTGACTTCAGGGAGGAATCAGGAATCCCATGCTGCAGGGGCTGAAGAGGAAGGTAGAGGAGGACACGCTGCTGGGCTTTTAGGAGTCTGTCTTTTAATAGGATGGCTACGCAGTTGCATTCGCTGGGTTTTCGATCACACTTTGTAAAGACTCTAATGAAACAGGTTCGAAGAGCGAAACAGGCTTCAGAAAGTGCTGTGAGTGATGGGTGTGGTGGAAGCATGAGGAAGCATTTTGAGGGGGATGAACCCCCTTGTGTCCCTTTAATGTTTAAAAATTAAGCATTCGTTATATCTTGAGCACCCCTTGTACATACGTTACAGTTGTGTCTGAGTTAGAAGCCAAGCGACACTCACATGCGGAGTTTGAATGATTTTTGTCATCTTGCACAAGCAGAAAGAATTTATCCACGCAGAGCTGCACTCTGACCGCAGTGGGGCTGGCCCTGCTAGCGGGATGGGGCTCTGCTCAGACCAGAGCCCCGAGGGCCCCTGTGCTGCTCCCAGAGGTCCGTGCCGAGCTGTGCAGGATGCCGCATGTGAGTCGTCTGGGCGTGAAGGCCGCAGGCGCCGGGACCCAGGAGCAGAGCGACGCCGGAGAGCGGACCGTCACCCTCAGGGCCTCAGCCTGCTCTGTGTGAACCCTGGCTGCAGCGGTCCCCGCGCGGTGGGCTCGTTGTGAAGCGGAGGCTTTGCAGCCGAGAAGCAGGGGTAGGAGGAGGCTGCAGCTCTGCGGTTCCCAGGGCCTCCCGCAGCCGGAGCTGTGGGGCCTCCCGCTCCACCCCTGCTGCAGGCTCCTTCCTGGAGGGCCGGACGCTGCACCCCAGCACCTTCCTCTGGACAGAGTGCTGACCCGGCCGAGGGCCTGGCCCACGCTGACACAGGCACTCTCCCCAACAGAGAAACGCGAGAGGCTCCTGAGACTTCCCTGCAGCCCAGAGGTGCTGCTGTGGCTGATCTGTGTCCGGGGGGGGGGGGGGCCTTAGTGCTGGGAACAGTTACGAGCTACCGGGAAGGGAAAGGAAGGGGAGCTCAAGGTGTCTCTTACCGGTTCCACGCATCCCACGGGCCACCGGATGGCACACAGGTGGGCAGCACCTCTCGGCCCTTCCCCCTGGGTTCTGCCGAAGACTTATGCAAGCAGTTCTGCTGGCAGAACCCGGGTGCCAGGCTTCCGTGCTGGCCTCATCCTTTCGGCAGCCTAGAGCTGGCCAGGTCAGAAGCTGGAGCAGGGTGCAGACCCACTGGTGGGAGATTGGTTCCTGCAGGGACAGGAGCCCTTGTGACGTGGTAATCTCCTGCTTACCGGGGATCAAAAACTAGATTTCCTGTTGTACCTTATAATCTTCCCTGAAGAGGCTCACAAGAGATCTCACTAATCTATTTATTTATTGCAAAACAGGTTGAGTATCTTCTCCCAAGACAGGACTAAGAGACTGAAAGAATTCCTCACCCCAGGGTTTCCCCATCTGATGGCAACAGGCAGGAGCCGAGACTCGGCAGGTGCTCCTGTCCTTTCTGCTAAGGACACAGAGGGACAGCATTTTGTCCCGAATGGGAGGAAGCCAGACAGGGGCACACAGAGGGGGCCCCTCATTTACATTTTAGGAATGAAGGAATGGGGGGTGCCACTCCACAGAGCGGTGGACAGATTGGAAAAGAAATGCCCTTCTGTGTGGAGAAGCCAATAGCTATCGATGGGGTATAGTGTGGAAGTCTGAAATCTGAAAGGCACCAAACTCTGAGACTTCTTGTGCACCAGCATGACATTATGAGCGGCAAATTCTACACCTGACTTCATGTGACAGGATACTGTCAAAATATGGATGCACCAAAAATAATTGTATAAAATTACCTTCAAGGGTTCTGTGCATAAAAAACGGAAGTGAATTTTGTGTTTTGACTTGGGTCCCTTAGCGAGATAGTTCATATATACATGCAGTATTCCCAAATCAGAAAATAAAATAGCCCAAACCCGAAACTTATCTGGTCTTAAGCATTTCGGATAAAGGATACTCAACCGGTAGCACATTTGGGTTCTTACAACGTGGATAATGAGCCTATGGGACAGGAAAAAGCACCAGATTTTCTACCTTAAGTGGGTTCCCCCCATTTAATAGGTAAGAAAATGGAAAATCAGAGAAATAGACTTGTAATGTCAAGTTCATATTAAGTGGAAAAGCCAGAATTTGAATATGGATTACTTCAAATGGGAAAGATTAGGTGGGCCGGACCTCACGCAAAAGACTACATATAGCCAGGAAACCACCAGGCACCGGGAGAGAGATCAGACGCTTTCGTCAGTAATAATGCAGAAATTTAAACAATGAGCAGCTCCGCCAAGTCCATGAAATGGGTGAAATGATAGGACTCGATGAAACACACATGCTCCTTCCTCACAATGGCACTGCGCTAGGTGCCACCTTCCAGAAGGCAGTTTGGCAAAAGCGTTAGCAGCGTGAGGGGTCCCTGCCCTTCCGCTCTTGAGGAAGCCGTCTGACACAGGAAGGGGAGGAGAAGAAGAAAGGTCACACTGCTCGGCAAGGCGGGGCACTGCGTTCCTGCAGCTGGCATCGAGTGTTTCTAAGTCAAGAAGAGTTTGGGACAGACTTTCATATTCACAAAACGTTTCTTCTTCCAGTTAACTTTTTTATTACTTAATAACACAGCAACAGGCTTATATAGGTAGCAGATGCAGGATAGAAGATCAAACATCTAAGAAGCTTCAGAGGGTCCCAGACTGAACCAGTCTGAGAAATAAGGCCTTTGAAGTAAGCTACTTAGAGGTGGCATTGGCACAGTGATGCTGAATGAGTTCAACTGGGGGTACCTTGCAAAATGAAAACATTTTTATGAAACTAATGTATGTACTCAGTACAAATATTCATATATAGATATAGTCCATCATGACAAATGCATATAAAATCTTGTTAGAGAAGTAAAACATGGCTCATTTCCTTTGCAATTTTTAAAAAAATAACACCATTTAAGAGCAGAACACTGTTTCATACAGTATTTAATTTGACAGAAAGTTCCTAAAGGAGCTGAGTGTAGTGGTACATGTCTGTAATTCCAGCACTCTGGGAGGCTGAGGCAGGAGGATTGCCAGTGTGAGCCCTTTACCCCAGACAATTAAATTAACTCATGGAGACCATGCCTGAAAAAAGCCAAATAAAAGGCTAGGATATGGCTCAGACCAAAGGCCTCTGGTTCAATCCCCAGTTTAAAAAAAAAAAAAAAAAAAGAAAAGAAAAAGTTTCTCAAGGGAGTCCTTTTTTGGCAAAATATTCAACACTTGTGCCAGTTTTTTCAAGGACCTCTCCTGCTCCTTTTTATGCAAATCTTGCTCATTAGAATCCCGTGTCATTATTTATTCATTCAACAGATATCTATTAAGTGTGGATAGTCAAGCAGGCATTGCTCTATGACTGCGAATGGGAGGGTGTTAAAGAGTTGTAAGACGGGCTGGAGATTTAGTTCCATGTTGACTCTGCCCGCCGGGCAAACACAAGGTCCTGAGGTAGTGAGTTCAAGCCCCGGTACCGCAAAAAAGAAAAAAGGAGCAACAACACAACAGTAAACAGACCAAATCCTGGTCCTCACTAAAATTACAGAAGGGAAATCTAACCTTTGGTTGTTGAGTGGATCTTGAGAGAGCATCTAGCCAGCTCTGGGCACATTCCTAGGCTTTTAGGCTGCATCAGGGAACTGAGCAGACAGGACCTTGGCTGTTATGAAGTGCACGTTCCAGCAGGGCCCAACAGAGGGCAGGGCCTGCCGCCTGTGACCCACACTTGAGGGACAGAGTGAGTGGTCTGGCCAGGATGGCTGTTGACTAGATTTCCCTCCCAGGTGTGTCAGGGTCTGCCCAAGTGGTCTCGGGATTTCGTCAGCATCATGAAATCCGGCACTTTTTTTTTTTTTTTTTGAGCAGGGTTTTGCTTTGTAGTTCAGGCTGGCCCTGAGCTCACTGTGTAGCCCAGGCAAGCCCCGAAGTCACAGCAATCCTCCTGCCTCTGCCTCCCCACTGCTGGGGTGACAGGTGTGAGCCATCACGCCTGGCAATCCTGCATTTTTTGCAAGATTTGCAAACCGGCTTTGCAGGCGATGAATATTGTGGCTTTGAGTTGACGGATTCTCCCAAAACCTCTCCAGAGCTGAATCATTACAATCCTGACCCCCTGAAATGGGACCAATCACAGCTGAGCCTTTAATCTAGGGCAAAGCAAAGATCTCTGTTTCTCAGGGTTTAAATGCATCTAAGTAGAACGAGTCCATTTCCGACATATATTGTGGGGGACAGGTACAAGTTTCTATGTCGTATGAAGAGATGATTTTTGTAGCATTATATTACTATTAAAGTATGTATTTCTCCTTCTGGGATTGAGAGTGGAAATTTTATGATAGCTTAATTAGCATCCTAAATATTAAAGGGAATTAGAATATCCCCAAACTCTGTTTAGACAAATTATAAAATTAACAATTAACTTTGTACAACTGCCATGTATTTTTTTTTCCTTTCTTCTCATTCTCTGTCTCTCGGTTTTTGTCTGTGTCTCTCCCTGTCTCATTCTCTTCCTCCTTGTGTCCTGTCTCCCTGGGGTCTTTGGACAAGTCCCCGACATCCCAAGAAGCCCTTCCTGCCTCTGGACTTGGCATAGCCCTTCCTCCAGCACTGCCCGCACTGCCCTGGCCATGGCCACCTGTCAGTGGCCGCGAGTCCCCCTCTGACCCGCACATTCCAGCTTCCTCTCTCCCATCATTCTCTTCTCTCCGCTCCACTTTCTTCCAGGCCTCACTCAAACGCCACTTCCTGGGTGTCCGCCATAGTCGTATCAGTTCGCCAGAGGCCCTCTCTGCCTGTCACGCCCTCTGTGCACCAGGCCAGGCAGTGGGGAGCCCTGGGGAAGTGCTGTTCTCCCCTTGCCTGTGATGTGATCGTGGGACACAGACTTAAACGCTTCCTCAGCTCCCCACTGTTCGTGGGGAGCCTGCTGGGGTGAGTGCGACTGTCACCAAAGTGCAGCCACGAATGATTTCAGCAGGGGAGCTTGCCCCGGATGCACAGGAACCCCGAGGCATCGGTGGTGCTGACATGACCAGGTAGGAAGCTTGTATGACTGTCTTCCGGTAAGACAACCTTCACTGCTCTGCGTGTTTATTTTATTTTTCCTGCTGCTCTTATTGTTATTGTTACTGGCAGTACTGAGGATGGAACCCAGAGTCTTCACACTGACCTATGGCTACAGTGCTTTTAATATTCTGTTTAAAATTATAGTAGCATCTAGCTAAATCATTAAGTGGCCTAGGATAAGTCCTAACTTGCGATCCCCCTGCCTCAGCCTCTCAGAGTGCTGGGATTATAGGTGTACGCCACACTGTGTACACTCCTGGGTATTTAAGAAGTTGCACAGGTGCGGAAATGGCTGACTCACATGTCACAACCCTGCACCAGGACGGAGAAACTCCAGCAAAGCAGGAGAGACTGCGGAGCAGCCGCTCCTAGGCCCACCAGCCTGCGCCAAGGAGAGGAGAGGGTCGGCGCTCCCCGCCTGGCCGCTCGGGGTTCGGCTGCGAGGCCAGCGTCCCTCGGAGCTCTGGGGCCCTGGCCTCTGCAGGGTCTCCAGCAAGCGTCAGCGGCCGGACTTTTGCTCACCCGGCCGGAAACCTGTGTTTAATCATAGACTCGGTGACTCCCCCAGGAGGTGCGTCGTTAGACTAACGATCGCCCGTGACAAGAGTCTGCATGTTTGCAGTGAAATATATGAAAAAATAAATAAAAGGCATTAATATTTTATTAACAACCATTAAGATCTACTAGAATAGAGTATATTACAGTAGTAATAAAAGGGATCATAACATTATTGCAACAACAATAAAGACAATTGCTCTCATACATCCTGGGTTTCTCGGTGAGGGGTCCGGTCTTTCTGCCTTAAAGCCCACACGCTCGGGCTCCTGTGCTCGCAGGGCGCCCGCTCTCCGGCGGGGCCTCTCAGATGTTCCTGCTGCGGGGAGAGGACCCTGCCTTCCCTGGCGGCCTCGGGATGCTCACCTCCCGGCTGTGCAGCGGCCAGGACCCGGCTGGCCACGCCTCCTTACGGTTTCTGGGGACCCCTGACCGGAGGCGCGTGGCCTCCACAAAGCAGCACTGCACCCTGTGCGTATTCCCAGCGAGGCTGCTGGCCCCGCCTCGGGCTTCTAGAGAAGGTGCCGCCCAGGGCGCACCCCAGTGCCCTCGCGGGGGCTGCAGCAGCTGATGGGGTGGATTCTGGGCCCCGAGGGGCACCGGGGGCAAGACCCGCTGCCCACCGGCCGGTGCTGGAGCCTCAGCACGGAGCCTGGCCCACAGAGCCTCCGATGGAGCTGCAGACACCGGGGTCCTTGCAGTCCGCACGCTGGAATCTGCGCTAGGGTACACCCAGTGCGAACTGGGCCCGAGCCTCCTATAGGTGCACACAGCCGCCTCGCTGTCCCGTCGGCCAACCTCGCATCGTCGTCTCCCCGAGGGACACTCTGTGGCCATTCTTCCTCTCCCAGTCCTGGCAGCCCACCATTCTGTTCTCCGTCTCTATAAATTTGACTGCTCTGAGGACATTAAGTGACCATTGTCGTGAGGGGCTTGTTTCCCCTGGTGCGATGTCCTGTCTCCTCGGTCTTGAAACATGTGACAGGAGGTCTCTCCTTTTCGAGGCTGAATAATACTCCACTGTGCACATAAGCGTGGTCTGTGTATTGACTGCGCACGAGTGGCCCCTTGGTTTGGCTCCTCCTTTCAGCTACGGTGATTGGTGTCTCTGCGTGCCGTGGCCGCACTGGAGGGCACTCCCACTGGACTGTAGGAATCCCCCCTCCTTTGAGAGCTCTGCCCTCACCCTGATGTGTGAGGATTACCACAGTCGGGAAGGCCACCTGCCTGTCTAACATAATGATTTTAACGTCAACCTCACCCAGGGTCACCATTACCTTGTGCCCTAACTAGCCATGAGATCTCCCAAGTCTCAAGTCACCGGGCCTCAGACAGGAACTACACCTCTTTTCTCCCCACAGGCTCACTTCCGCTGGGGACCCCAGGACCTGCGTCCCTCCGTGTGTTCTGAACTCCTCAGGTAAAGGCCTAGTGAGGAAGGGGAGCCTCAGACCGCACCGTCGGACCAGTCGCTCTCCTCAGACCTCTTGCCTTGGGTGTCAGCTCGCCGCGGCCTAAGCAGCTACCGAAAGTAGGGGCCTGGGTTTGGACCACACTGGCCCATCTACCCTGTTAGAGACCACAGATCTGAGGTCACAGGTCCAGGAGTTTGGCTCCTCCTGAGCCCATGAGAGAGAATCTGCTCTGGCCACTCCTGGCCCGGGATCTCTCCTGATCTCAGGGACTCCTAGGTCACGGATGTAGCGGCCCAGTCTCTGCTTCATCTTTCCACAGTGACCTTCCCCGGTGGCTTCCGTGACTGAATGTGCCCTGGTGTAAAGACGGGGGACAGTCGTGGTGGATGAGGGCCTCTCCCCACCCCACTGGGGTTCATCCGCACTGAACTTACTTTGTCTCGACGACCCTATTTCCAAATAAGCTCCCATTCTGAGGGCTGGAGGGTGAGACTCCCACGTACGGCTTTGGGGTAAGCAATTCAAGCTGGAGCCCGGGTGAGGGCTCTGTGTCTCTGTGCGTGTGATGTCTGTAGTCTCCCCGAAAACTCCCTGGTCCACCCCAAGGGAGCCAGCCCCCCCCCCCCCCGCCAGTCAGGAGCACGAACTCTGCGTGCCCGGAAGTCACGCAGCCGCTTCTCCCGGTCCCTCTCCCAGCCTGAGACCAGGGCCGCTCTGCACATGCATTATTGATAGCCCCCCGAGCATGCCAGGCGTGCTGCTCTGCTGTGTGTGTGTGTGTGTGTGTGTGTGTGTGTGCGCGCGCGCGCGCACACGCACGCGCGGGTGCAGGCAAGTGTGTATTTTGCGATGGAGTGAAAATAAGCAAAGATGGCACCGATGCTCACTCGGGTCTCGGTTTAGGAAGATCCCTTGGCCTGTTAGCCCAGCTGAGCTCCGACAATGCCTCCCGCAGGGCTGGTGGGTGTGACGTTAGAACTGCCGCGGATACGCAGCATCCGGGTTCTCGGCAAGCTGCCTTCAAAGGCCAGCACCGCGGCGTCCTCCACCTGCTGGCCTGGCACCTCACTGCCCGGACACGGCTCTGTGGTCCACCTTTGCACTCTCCTGTCTTGCTTCCCTCGACCCCCTCCACTTCCCCTTCGTGCTAGCGGGTCCTCCTGGAAGACTCAACCACTTACAGTTGTTGAGTGATTAAATATTTATAATCAGGGCAATGAGTGAGGTGTTGAATAATAAATGCTAAGGTTGAAGCAGCCTTAGATAATTTCTGCAGATTTCTTCATCCATAGCCCTTTTGATTCCAAAGCAGAAAAACGTAAATCTTTTAATTAACTTTTTGTCTGGGGTGCAGCTGTTGACGGTTGATAGGCCTTCATGTGTGTCTGGCTGGTGAGCCACTGCCCCGTGAATGGACCACCCTTTCACCTGTGTCCGCAGACACGTTAGGGGCCCTGTGCTGTGGTGGGTCCTCCCTTGTTTATTTCCACACACTCGCAGGGAAAGCGGTGTTTGACCACACGTCTCTGGACCACAAGTGCCCTACCGTTCTGGGCAAGGAGCGAAGTTCGTTGGGCTGTTAACGGTAGCAGAGGGATCTCGTCTCCGTGGACGTGGAGCAGGCAGTCAGCCAGTCTCATACCGCACAGACTTACCCTGAGGCCTCCTCCAGACCCTGCTCAGAGGCTACTGACACTAGTCTGATTTTACAGCTGGGGAGAGCAGACTTAAAATCATTTCTGAAGGCACAGAGCTGGCAGCCATTGGACCTTGGATTAGGATCTTTCCTGTGGCCTCCTTGGCTCCCTCCTCCTTCCACAGAGCCTTCCAGGAAGCAGGGACGGAGTGACAAGGGATGGCTCGGGAAGGGCTGCCTCAAGGGACAGGCCCAGAGAGACGAGGTGCTCCCAGACGGAACATTCATGTGCATCGCGTTGCGACTTCATCCGCAGCGTGAGGCAAGCTGCGGGTGAGGGTCTTCTGGTTTGGAGCTGGAGTGTCCACCAGAGAGTCCAGCATGGAAGATTCGGTGCCCAGCACAGCACTGTTCAGAGGCAGGGCTTCGGGAGCGATTTGGCTATGGAGATTGAACTTCCCAGTGGATTCACCTATTAATCAAATCCAATGTGATGGCATGACTGGGAGATGAGGTGGAGCCTTGCCGAAAGGAAAGCAACTCAGAGGTTTACGCCCTTGTGGACTGCACCTCACGCTGGCCTCTTCTCTGTTCTCTTTCTCTCCATTTTCTGGCTTCCATGAGTAAAGGCTTCGCTCCTCCAAGCCCTTCCACCAGGACGTTCTGCCTCACCATAACCCACCAACAACAGATCCAAATTACCTTCTACTGAAATCTCTGAAACCATGAACCAAAATAAAAATTTCCTCTCTTATGTCGTTCTTCTCAGGTGTTTTCTCACAGCAGTGGAAAACTGAACCTCACAAAGCCTTTGGGAGATGATTGGATCATGAGGGTGGAAAGTCACTAACTAGATTCATGTCTCTGGAAAGAAGATTCCAGAAGCTTCCATAGACACAGAGGAAGACAGCCACAATGCAGAAAATGGGCCCACACTAGACACCAGACACACAGGTGCCTTCAACCCAGGCTTCTCCAGCCTCCAGAATTGTGAACAATGGACTGCTGACTTTACAAGCCACCAGCCTGTGGCTATTTCCAAGATTTAGCTATTACAAACTGTGCTGCTATAAACAGGGGCGCACATATGAGTGGTATGATGCTCTTAATTCTTTCATGAATATACCCAGCAAGGAAATAGCAAGATAAAATGGGACTTCTAATTCTAGTTTTTTGAGAGATCTCCATATTGATTTCCACAGTGGTTGAACCAGGCTACATCCTACCAACAGTGAAGAGTTCCTTTTTCCCCACAGCCCTACTAGCATTGATTATTGGTTGATTTCTTGATAGCTGGCATCCTTTCTGGAGTAAGATGGAATCTCAGTGTTGTTTTCATCTGTTTCTCTCTAATAACTAGTGAAGTTGAACATTTTTTTCATATGTTTATTTGTTGATTCTATTTATTCATCTGAAAAAAATGTCTGTTCATTTAAGATGTACATTTTTTAATTGGGGGGGTCTGATATTTCTAAAGTTCTTTATATATTCTAGATAGTAGCCCTTTGTCTGAGCAAACCTGGTAAAAAAATTTTTCCCACATTGTGAATTGTCTTTTCGCTGTGTTGGTGGGTTCTGTTTCTGTCCAGAAGTTTTTTATTAGGTGAGATACAGGTTATTGATCCTTTGCGCTAGTTCCTATGCTACTGAGATTTGGTTCATAAAGTCTTTCTTTATGCCAATATCTTCAAGTGTTCTACCTAACCTATCTTCCAGCAGATTTAGTGTTTCTGTTTTAATGTTTAGGTCTTTAAACTACTTCAATTTTAGCTTAGTGTATGATGAAAGATATAGGTCTAGTTTTCATCTTTGGCAGGTTAAAACCCAGTTTTTCCAGCCCTATTTATTAAAGGGGTCTTCTTTTCTCCATTGAGAGTATTTGGCTCCTTTGTCAAAGATGAGGTGGGTTAGTATGTCTAGAGTAGTTTCTGTATCCTCTAGTTTGTTCCATTGATCCTCAGGTATATTTTTGCCAGTATGGTGCTGTTTGTTACGACAGTAGCTTCATAGTAAAGTTTCACTGTAGGGATTGTGATATCCCTTGCCACATCTTGTTACCTAGAATTGCTTTTGCTATTCTAGATCTCTTCTGGCTCCAGATGAATTTTGATATTATTTTCTCTAGTTCTATGAAATACACAGTTGGGATTTCAATCAGGATTGCACTGAATCTATAGAGAAGTTTTGGACCTATGGCCATTTTGACAATATGGGTTCTACCTACCCAGGAATAAGTAATGCCTTTTTTCAACCTCTTTTTTTAGTGCTATACATGTCTTACTTCCTATCCAACCCCAGAGTCTATAAAAACAAAATTGTTAACCAAAGGGGAAGCAGAACTTAAAGACATAGCAAATTCTCAACTTGTGTATATTTTTTAAATGAGGATGTGTGTCCAGGAAAGGATATTAAGCATGTGGCCTAGTGGCCCAACACATATTAGTCATCTCAGATGAAGACAGCCCCTGTTACTCAAAAGGACTGGGAAAAGATCCTGAAAGCAACTCAGAAACCTCATGAATCCTCTCCCATCAGGGCTGAGGTTAGGAAACCCAGAGAAGAATGATATGGAAGGGGGTCATCAGAGCTTCTTAGTACCCTAGGGGTAGCTCTGATGGGCCTTCTTTGGGCTTTGGTGTAGTGTGCTTTGTGCTAGGTGGAGTCATGGATATATGGCTGCCTCTATCTAAGTTTCAAAAGGTAGGCTTTCCTCTCAGGGCTGCAGACCCAGAATCTATACCCTAGGGAGACTTGGGGCCCAGGAACCCAGCAAGGGTTACCCAGCTATGAGAGTTAAGACGTCTACATCAGAACTCAGGCTGAAATCTAATTCCTATTATGCTTTGGCTCTAAACCCCACTACAATCCCATTCTCATGTCCTCAGAAAGTGATTGCATCATGGGGTCTTATTTTCTTCAGTAGATTCAACAATAAATGAGTTCATATCTGACTGTGCAGTTAGGAGATAGCTTCTGGTTGGAGGTGGATCCCTAAGGCGTAACTTGCAAGAATATCTTCGTGTCCCCAGCTCCCTCCTTCTCTCTTGCTTCTTGGCTGCTGTGGGTTGAGTACACTTTCCTCTGCCATCCTTGGAGCAAGCCAACCATGGACTGAACTCCCTGAACTATAACACAAATTAAACCTTTCTTGTGCATGTTCACTTTGACCAAGAGAAAGCTTTTATTTCACAACCTACATGGTGATAATATCAGAAACCGCTTAACAATTTTTCCAGCTTAATAATATTTTCCAGCAAAAAATTTAGCTCAGTGTTACCTCCACCTGCCTTGAATTCAATCCCTAGTACCAAAAAAACAAAAGTTCCAGGCAGAATAGAACATTGAGAGTTAAACAACAAAAATACCATCTATCATTTCTCTGATGAAAACACAAAGTTAAATTGATGACAGGGGTCAGAGACTGAAAGAGACAGGCTCACATGTCTGTCTTCCAACTCTCCTATTTGAATGTAAACTACTCCTTCACACCGTGAGACCATCCAGTGGAGCCAGGGTATCAGTGACCTCTCTGTGGCTGGAATAAAATACTCAACACCGGCAACTGAAAGGAGAAGAGGAGTATCTTGACTCACAGTTTCCGAGGCTCCATGGCAGAACAATGTCTCAGTCACTTTCTTGTCACTGAAACACAATTCCTAATAGTCCTTTCGGCTATAAATCACCAAAGAGTTAACCCACTGATGGCAACAATATTCTCACAACCCTATTCCTCTCCAAAAACCTCAGTCCAGTCAAGCTGATGGTCAAGATTCGCCTGCTCAGTCAGGCTTCACCCTGGCCAGGGATGCGTCCGTTATCTACCGTATACCACATTCTGTCAGGATCCAATAATCACATGTTTTACTCTTTTCTATTTCCCCTGAGACATTGGCACATCTTTGAGAAATCAGATATCACCCTAAGAAATGGGTGAGGCAAAATGCTGCTGTTTCCTAAATATGTTTCTTATATTGGGACTGAGAAGTTCTTCCTTTTGGTAATGAATAAATCCTTTACTTCCAGCCCTGTGAAGTAGAACACAGAAAAAAGACATCCTCTACTGTCATGGAAGAATTTTCTGAGCAGAAAAAGGTAAGTTCACAGGCAGATCATAATTGGTGTCTCTCCAGGAAGGACATATTCTCAAAACTTTCTCTATTTAACATACATTTCATTTTTCCACAAAATCTTCCAGGTAAGAAATCTGAATTTTAAAACAAGCTAAGTGACAAACCCAAGGTCACCCAGATGACAATGGTGAAGCTGAGAATTAACTTTGGATATGGCAATTTAACTTTATTCCTAATATTCATGATGCCAGTGGTATAATTATAGAAACACAAGACACAAGAGTGTCAGTGAGCACTTGTGCCTTCTTCCGTTTTCAGCAGCAGTTCCCGAAGTTTAATTGAGGTTCAAGAATGTTAGGCTCAGGAACAGAGATGTCACTCAGCGGCACCAAGGCTGCCTGGCATGTGCAAGTTCCTGAGATCCATTCTCGGTACTGAAGAACAAAATGTTAGGTTCGAGAATGAAATAATGGTAAAAGGACTCTCTCAAGCAAGATTGGAAACTGCCGACTTCAATGAAGTTTAGTTAATTGCTTTGCAGTTAGCATTCAAAGGGCCTTGAGCATGCAGGTATGCATTGTGGATTCCTAAGTACATTTTCAGTGTTTCACCTGGTTCACAAGCACGTGTCCTGGGAATAACGGAATGGGACTCTTCAGACATAGTTCCACAATGGAATGGGAACCTCCCCACCAAAGTTCCTAATAGGGCCCAGAAATGTTGAGCAAAGAATCACACATTAGCGCACTCCTCCTTGTGCCTTTCACTATCTTTGACTTCTACGTCCGCCATGATTTTCTGTCCCAGAACAAATACGGACACTAAATTTAAGTTTTTAAAAAATTACAGAGATTTTTAACTGCTTGGAGACCAGGTGATCACTTCTTATATGTGCTCAGATCCTGAGTAGCAACTACAAGAACAGACAATGGAGAGACTGTATATTAACCAGTATGGAATCTTGGTTAAAAGCACAAGTTTCAGTAAGGGCTTAACACTCGCTAGCTATATCCAGCACATTTTAAAATTTATTTTAGCCTCCATTCTGCCCCTATAAAACTTGGATCAACATGTTTATTTGATAGGGCTATTAGGGAGCCCTTAGGAGGTGACTGGTCTGCAATAAGCAAAGGTCTTTTTAATGAGGCCTCTTTGACCTCTGGACTCAGGGTTATAATTCCTCTCACTTTCCACTATCAATGTTGCTCTGCTTTTTTAAAATCACAGCCCTTCTCCCTTTCTAACACCCTATCTGATTTCTGTCATTATCGTGTTTGCTGTTTGTTGTCTGACTCTCCCTTGGCATGCCAGCTTTGGAAGCAGAGACCTCTGTCTGTTCATTCACTGATGTATCCATGGATCAAGGCAAGAGCCAACCACATAGGAGGTGCTCAAAACCTGTGCTGAATTAACCCACACAAAGAATAATTGTTAGTCCAATAAACAAGGAATAATTACCACACAGTGGTGTCCTGCTGGGATGAGCAAGCTGGGCCCAGTGTGGAAGGGCTGCGCATGTGTGTTCCCAAGGCCTCTGGGAGCCGCACAGAGCAAGGACTGATCAGACAGTCCTGTCCCAGTGCTATCGGATGGATCCAAGTGGGCCTATTATGGGTGGAAAAACCTGAGAACCAGGAAGATCAAATAACATGCCCAAGTCCACCGAGTGAGTGTTAACGCAGGCCCTGGGCTTGACAAGCCATGCCGTGCTGTCCGAAGTGTTTGCACATGGCAAGCAGAGGTGACAGGCAAGCCACCCATGCCATTGCTGGGAAAATGCTCTCACAGGGGTCCAGGCTGCCTTTGAGTCTGACGCACACGCCCATCCATCACGCTCTCAGTCTTTGGCTGTTTAACCTGTAGGAGATAATAAATTCAAGACAGCACACGTAAGAAAAATCAATACTCAGGTCAAAGCTCCAGCCTGCCAGGGACAGGCTATTCTTTTCAAGCACAGTTTTCTGGCAACAGAGTAGTATTTATAAAGGCCGGCACTTGCCCTTGGGTGCCCAGGGAAGTAGCCCGCTCTCCCTGCACACAGCGAGCCAAGGCGCGTGGTGGAGATCCACATCGTTTCCACGCTCTCTGCTTTATCCTCTTCCAAAGAGAGTAATCACTAAGTCACCAAAGCTGCAGCGAGGAGTCCCCAGCTGCCAAGCCTTGCTGGCATGTTCAAGACCTGCTGATCCTAGCACAGGCCACGGCAGTGTGTTAAACAGGAAGCCGGAGAAAGTAGGTTGTGTGCAGGGCAGGAACCAGCACCAGGTGAAGATGAAAAACGCCTCTCAGAGAGAGTAATCCTTCCTGGAGTCCACTGTTAGGGTAATAAAAGGTTTATGATTTATTTCTTCCTTGATAATGGAGGAGACAATCAGTAATTACTGGATTTATGGTATTTGTTGTGCTAACTCAACCAATAAAGTATCCAACCGAACTGCCTTGAATCACCCTTACCACACAATCATAGGCAGAAAGATTTAAAGAAGAAATGAACTGCACGGTGCACGGCAGACGCTCAGGGTGGGAGGGGGATGTGACAGGGACCATCTGAGGCCAAAGACGGGAAGTGACTTCTCCCCGGCGCCCTCGCTGTATTATTTCTTGAATTAATTCAAAGAAGCAGGAGCCAGTCTCCAAAGCCACCACTGTGCTTTGATTCACTTTCTCGGGGACACATTTGCGGTCCTCACAGCACTTCTAGTGTCTCTAGAACAACCTGAATTTTACTTGTTCTTCGGGGACTGATGAACACACATCCCTGGTGACGCTGAGGGGCCCCTCCCTCTTCACAGCGAGCACAGTGCATAGATTACTGGTCTTCCAGGAATGTTTGTTGACTAAAAAGGGTGTCTTACAAAGACTCAGTGAGAAAGTTCCTCCTGCCATCTTCAGAAATACTGAAATTTACAGAGTATGGCACTGGGTGTGTGATCAAGGGCAAACTCTCCAAATACATGTCCACAGGATTATTTAGAAAGATCCAGTGAATGTCAGCCATATTAAAAACACAACATATATATATTAGTCAAGCGGAGCCAAGTTCCTACACGTAACATTATTTAAGTGGACAATAAAAATATATATATAAGCGAGGCTGATCTCTGAACACATGAGACATTTGGGAGACATTCTACATGTCAACCTTTGTAACTTCACATCAGTCTACATGTTCATCTGAAGTTTCAAGTAAGAAACATGAACTCAACTTGAACCCTTTTGGAGAGAGAGAGAGAGAGAGAGAGAGAGAGAGAATATATATATAAATATATATTTATATTATATAAAATATATATAAATAAAATATGTATATATATAAAATATATGTGTGTGTATATATATATGTACACAAACATATTCATTCATCCTGAAAATTCCAAATTTTTAAAAGTAAAATCAAAGTCCTACCTTAAATGTTGGAGCACTGTGCATTTGTAGGTAAAACTTGTGACTGTTACCTTTGAAATTCATAAGAGTAGAGCAAAGGAAGAAAACGAGGAACTTCAGCAGATTTACTGGATATTAAACTGGCTCATGATGGTCACAATATATTCCCCTCCTGCTAAAGTTCCTGCAAATTACTGAGGAGCTGTTTAAACCATCGACTTCCCCTGGCCTTGGATCAGGCCCTCTGAGGCTCACCAACTTGGCTGTTAAAGACATTACCTGGTAACTGACTGGTACGCTTAAGTTGTGTTGAGCATTGATAGAAAAACACATTAGCAAATATGTCTGTCACAAAGCTGGAGTCTATTCACCATCAATAAAATGCCGATCCCTTAGTAGATGTTGTCAGTTGAGAATCACCACAGGAAGTAGCACTGGACTTAAGTTCAATCACATGGGTTCTTTATGAAGAGGTGCTGCATCTTAGTAACTGTGAAGCCTTGGCCTATAGCTTTGTGATCACACTTCTCAGTTTATTCATTCCCCGAGGAAGATAACAATGGTATATTCTCTGTCAATGATATAGGTAGGGACTGAGATTTTCAACTACCCAAAAGGGACTGTCCCCAAGACTCAATGCACATTAATAGCAGCTAGAATTTTATATCTTATTTTCCAAAGGAAATTTAAAAATCACAGAAGTTCAAACATGAGCAAGAATTCGGTCAGTGGAAAATGAAAAGCAAAAATAAACAAGTGGAATGACCTCAAACTAAAATGCATGGCGCAGCAAAAGAATCAGCAAAATGAAGAGGCAGCCTATGAGTTAGGAAAAATTATTTGTGAACAGGTTATCTGATAAGAAGTTAAAATGTAAAATATATAAGAAACTCAGGCAAATAACAAAAGATGAATAACTCTATTAGGAAAGGGCAAAGACTTCAATAGATATTTCTCCAAGGAAAAGTTAAAATGACCAACAAATATACAAAAAGGTGTTCAACATCACTAATCATCATTTAAGCTAGAATTTTAGCTGTTACTTTGGAACTGTTAGGTTGGCTTTTATCAAGTAGAAGAAGATCCAAGAGATGGCCAGAAGGTGGAAAGGTGGAGAATAGGCAACTTTGCACACTTGATAGCAATGTGAACTGCTATGGCCCCTGTGGAAAACAGTATGAAAGATCCTAAATAAATTAAAACTGGAACCACCATATGATCCAGTAATCCTTTTAGGGTATGTGGTCAAAGCAGATGAAATCATTGTTTCATAAAGACATCTGCACTTCCATATTTATTGCAGGAGGTTTTTTTTGCAATAGTCAAGATACCGGAACTGAAGAGTTCACTGACCAAAGAACAAATAAAGAAACTATGGAATATTTTTGAGTCTTCAAAAGGAAGAGATTCTGCCATTTGTAATAATAGGGATGAGCCTGGAGGACACCATGTTAGTGAAATAATCCAGTCACTGAAAGACAACATTGCATGATCTCACATGTAGCATAAGAGACAAACACAGGAACAGAATAGAATGGTAGTTAACGTAGGAGGAACTTGGCTACAATATGAGAGGAGGTAGATCAAAAAGTATAAATTTGGGCCAGAGGGTTAGCTCAGTGGTTCTGGCGCCTGCCTTGCAAGTGCAAGGACCTGAGTTCGATCCCCGGTAGCCACATATAATGCTGGGCGTGGAGACACGCCCACCAACAATCAACACCACATACCACCATGCCAGATGTGGTGGCTCTCGCCTGTCATCTCAGCACTTGGGACGCAGAGACAGGAGGATTGCTGAGTTCATGGTGGCTTGCCTGGGCACCATAGTGAGCTCAGGGCCAGCCTGAACTACAAAGCGAGACCCTGTCTCCAAAAAGCAAAAAAAAGGATAAATTTGCAGGCATGGAGTACAAGTAAGAATAGACACTGAGAGAAAAAAGTCAAAGGTACTTTCAAAATATTGCACTGTATACTGAAAATTTGCCAAAAAGTCATACATTAGGTATCTTACAACAAGAAGAATCGAGAAGAGATAGCTATAAGTGGGGCATATGTTAATTTATTTGACAGAAAATAATCATTTCACTTTGTATGTATCATATATTTATATGAAAACAAAAAGAAAAATGGATGTACTGTGGAGCCAGTGGAGTATTTCTTGAATGATGGAAAGTAAGAAACAGATTCGGCCTTCATGCCTGAGACACACAGATGTTCGAGGTAACCAAAGCCTCATGCTTCTTCTTGAGCACAGTCTAATTGCATTTCAGTTCTTATCAGAAAGTGGAGAGGTGGATGGGACTTGACACAGAAACCGGTGGCACAAGGGTAGGAGCCCCCATTCCAGAAGGGATAAACAGGGATAGCAAAGAATCAGACTAAAGCAACACTAAAACCTAGAGGGACAAACACTAAGTCCTATAGCTCTATGTCTGGTTTATAGAGTGCACGGGTGTGAATTCCAGATGAGATTGGGTGCGTTCAGGGTGGTAGAGCCGTAGACTTTTGTTTTTGTACTGAGGATCGAACTCGGGACCTTGAACTTGCGAGGAAGGCATCAGAGCCACTGAGCTAAATCTCTGGCCCAACAGATAGAAGTTCCAGAAGGCTAGGCAGCTTCCACATTACATGCTCACCAGTTGCAGTCTACCTTACCCAATTTCTTGGATCCTTTCACAGCTTGCAGATTCTTTAGCAGACCTTTCCTGGCATCACTAATTTCCCAGGATTTTCCCCAAAATCATGGTTTCATTCTCATAGCCTCATATACTGCTCCCTTCCCCTCTTTTGGATGTTCAGATGCCAGAGGACCTATAAAAGTATAACTTTTTCAATGGTGAATTTACTGTTCCAATACCTAGTGGAAACTACCCTAACCTCACAACTCATGATTCTGCATTCCCATAAACCCAGCATTATGTAGACAATGCCAACCAGCATAAATAACAGCCAGGCTCCTTTGGACCATGGCTGCAGGGACCAGGAACTAAGGAATACCAGGAAATGAATCCCAGGGAACAAATTCCATAGATGCCCTTCTCACACTGGAAATTCAATGACTTTTTCTCAACTGAAAAGTTTGCATGGGCATTCTTATGCCTTTCACAACCTTGCTGATCTCTGAGATGCCCTCAAACCATCTTTCTTTTTGTCTCTGTTCAAAATACTTGCTTTTATTTTAATGACACTAATCTTTTCAGCAACCACATTTCCTTTGGCCCCAAATTTACATGTGGTTCATTTGGGGCCAAAATTTAAGTGTTTGGAATTGTTCTGCTCTGCTTTGTATTCTCACTATAAATCCAGCCAAATGCAGTCAGTGGTATTCATGCCACAGTCTGAATGTTGGGTGGTCTTGAAATTTTCTCAGCCAGATAAATTAGCCCACTAATCTTCAGTCTCAGTCTCCTGCAGTTTCAGGACATGGACAAAATATAAACACATTTCTGCTAGAGTGCAATGCACATGGCTTCTAGTTGAACTGCTAATGAAATGTTTGTTCTCAGCCTGGCCTTCATTGTCTGCATTCCTATAGGCATTCTGGTCTTCTGAGTTCTTACCATAGTCATTCATCTAGCTATTTTCAGAGCATTCTACAACTCCTCTAGTCTCTATCTTCAAACCTTTCCAAGATCCTCCTGCAAATCAGCTCCAAAAGCTTTTCTGAACCACATAATAAGGTATAGTCACCTATTAACCCATTTCTCTAATATTAACTCTCTGTTTTAGTAGCTTCTTCATCACTGAGACACAATACCTGATTATTCTGCAATACCTGATAACTCCAGAAGAGGTTTATTTGGTTCATGGTGTCAGGGAATTTAGTCCATGGTCAGCTGGGTCCAAGAGAGAAATATCATGAAGGACAGGCAGAGAGCAGAGCACAGGAACAGCACCAGAAAGGAAAAACCAGAGAACAGATATGGAGCCCAAGACCATCATGACCCACCAGACTTATCCACAAGTGTTCTCCAAAAGTCCCCTGGGTAACCTGCAAAGCAAAGCCACTTAACACCCCACCTTAACTGTCATTCTGGTACATACAGTGTCCTCCAAATTATTTTCAAAGTTTATTTTTCTTTAAAAGTAGGCATTAGGCTCTAAAATACTTACTCTTTTGCACCTTTGGAAGCCTGGTCTCAATAAATCATATTTTTCTGCACAAAATCATTATAGCAAGTT
The DNA here is from genome assembly GCA_004025085.1 of Thryonomys swinderianus. Taxonomy (NCBI): domain Eukaryota; kingdom Metazoa; phylum Chordata; class Mammalia; order Rodentia; family Thryonomyidae; genus Thryonomys; species Thryonomys swinderianus. Next base: position 57,358 of record PVIC010001226.1, read on the forward strand.
AACATGAATATTTTCCCTTAATGTTTAGCTGAAAAATTACAGCACAAAATGTTTAGATGGCTCTGCAAAGTGCCTCTTTCCAGAAATAACTTTCTATGCAATGGGCCATAGACATAATCCTGCCATATAAGACAAAAGATTATATCACCTTGTCATAAGACCTTTAGTTTGTGTGATTACATTCTCTGCTGTTCGTGCAGTGACAGGATTGCCTGATGGAGCATTTCTCAGTACATACCCACCATTAGGTGACCAGTGACATAGGCTGGAACAGAAGTGTGTCAACACCAGGCTCCAGACCTTTCAAAGTTTCAAAGCAGATGCGGCCTCTGCTTCATTATCCTTTGGTAGTATTGCTTCATGCTGTCAGATTCCAGGCCCCTAAACAATCATTTTGTCTTTACAGGTGCAAATATGTTTCCCAACGAGGTACAGGAAACAGAGAAGCTACAGAGGGAAAAGGTTAAAATCCTGACACTTCTCCTTTGAAATCTTTAAGTACTGAAACACTAAAATCACCATCGAAAAAGTTACACTTTCATAGGTCCTCTGGCATCTGAACATCCTAAAAATAGTCCAGGAACAGGTAACTGTGAAGGCTGTGCCAGAGAGGCTCTGCCACCTTTTAACAGAAGTCTACACATCTATCCTCAGTGATCAGAAACACTCCTGCCCCTTGAGATGAGGTCGCAGAGCTTTTGCTCTCATTCAAGGTTGAGACTAGCTGAACTCAAATCGCACAAGCTGGCAGAGGCCTGGAAATAGACTCCAAGAATCCTCATGGCAGACTGTGTCCTCTGGCTTCTTAAAACTAACATTCTCCCCGGAGCCCGCCATGGGAGGAAAGTACATCCAATGATGGATTTTCACGTCAGTTTAAAAATCCAAATGGGGAAAACATTCCCATCCAATTTGACGCTCGTGTTCGTGTGTGTGTGTGTGTGTGTGTGTGTGTGTGTGTGTGTGTGAAAGACAGTAGTAATCTAGTCATCATACTGGTAGGGTTGAGGGGGAAGCGGACCTTTGCAGAGCTCTCTCTCAAAGGCAGTGTGGAGAGAGCACCCCGTGCACAGACATGACCCCTCAGAGTCCTCGCTCTCTCCTTGAGCAGATAAAGAGGCGTCTGAAGTGCTGTGCTCTGGCCACTGAGCTTCTGCTGCATCATGTGAGCTGCAACATCTTGGAGTGAAGAGGGTCACCGGGCCATCATGTCAACTCTGCAGAAATTCTTCCTCTGCCGTTGCTGCGATCGCGGCCTACCTGATCCCTTGGGCTGAGACGCCACCTCCCCCTGCAAAATGCCGAGTGTGAGATGCTCCCTCCTGACTGCAGGCCCAAGCCCGCACTGCTGTTAGGTCTGTTCAGTGTATTTAAGTGTTGGCCATAGCACAGTCCTCCCCACTGCGTGCTAATGGAGTCCCTGGGTACGGCCCTACAGAGGGCACAGTCATGAACAAAGTCACATGGTCTCAGGCTCATGGATTTAGATTCTGTTTTCCACAGCACACGTAGGCAGTGATGAGAGCTTGGATTCCAGCTTGTTGGAAGAGCAAGGTGTCTGTGATCAGGCACAGAGGCCTGCAGTGGGAAGGTTGGTCTCCAAATTAAGAAAGAAGCTCAGGGGCCGGAGATTTAGCTCAGTGGTTCCAGCACCTGCCTCACAAGCACAAGGTCCTGAGTTTGATCCCCGGTAACCACATAGAATGCTGGGCGTGGAGACTCACGCCCACCAACAATCAATACCACATATCACAGTGCCAGGCGTGGTGGCTCATGCCTGTCATCCCAGCACTCGGGAGGCAGAGACAGGAGGATTGCTGAGTTCGAGGCTTGCCTGGGCTACATAGTGAGCTCAGGGCCAGCCTGAACTACAAAGCGAGACCCTGTCTCAAAGGAAAAAAAAAAAGAAGCTCGGTTGTTGGCAGTTGGAACAAAGCTGGTCCTGTTGGCTGAGCTACTTCTCCCGAAAGTCACAAACTTCGATCAGGCTTGACTGCAGCCCTGGGACTGGTTGGGTGAGGTCTGCAGGGAGGTTATGCGAAGCCCTCTTGGTCGGGAGGAGAGCGGTGGACGCTGCGTGGTAGAGGAGCCCTTTCTACTCTGGTTATTCTGCCTGCTCTTTCTTCTCCCCAGCACTGGATCTAGATGCAATATCCACGTTCCGGAGCCCTGGGAGGCTGAGTAGCAGGGGCCGGACAGGGACCCTCACTGTCGTCCTCGAGTTCGGTCACTAAGTCCTGCCCACTCACCTCCCTTCAAGTCCAAGGGCAGAGTTCCTCATAGACCCCCGCTAACGACAGACTTTCCCAATTCCGTGTGGAGGCTCCACACAAAAGGGGCTGGAAGGCTAAGGCCCCTCAAAGTGTCCTGCAGTGGATCGTGTCCTCAGGGGTGAGCGCTTGTCCATTGCGGATGCCCTGGGGGAAGCAGGGATTCATCTAATTAAGCACTTAGATTGGTTTAAACAATTGAACCATCAAGAGCAGAGAGCGCGCCTGCTTTCCTTAGAGGAAGAGCCCTCCTTTTGCTGACAGGAGGTGAGAAAAGTACTCCCTTTGAGCCTGGGGAAGCACAGAGAATTCTCCTGGTCCATAAATGTGCCCGCTGAGGAAGCAGATTCTCAGGTGGTGACTCGCCTGCGTCCTCCCTAAACTTGTGGGTTGCTCCTCCCCCAGAGTCCCAGCTGGTTACTTCTCTGTTGTCCTCAGGGTCTCTCCTCACTTCTGGGCCGTGAGCACTTCCAGAAGCAAGCCCACCCTCCGTTTTCAGTGTACCCAGGGTCTCTGCTCTGTCTCAGGCCACCAGCTACACACAAGCGTCCTTCCCCACACAGCTCCCTAATGAGAATCCTGACCCACAGTGTCCGCTAAGGTAGAACCTTTCTTCAGCATCCTCCAAGACTAGTCCTGTGACTTGGGTGGATACAACACTCGCGAATGCCCAAGTCCTCACATAAAATGCTGCATGTTTGCATATAACCTACTTATGTCCTATGTATGCTATAAATTGGCTCTAGACAACTTATATCTACTGTAATATAAATGCCCTGTAAATAGTATTACACTATCTTTTTAGAGAATAATGAAAGAAATAGAAGCCTATCTTTAGCATAGCTGCAAATTGTTTTCCCAAATACTTTTTGCCCATGGTTGGTTGAATTCACCAAGGGTAAGAACTGGTTATAATTGCAAATGGCTGTGTTATTTATTGTGGAGCCATTTTTCTCGTTTGATCTCACCATGGGCACATGGGGTATAGAGGTGCTCAGCACAAGAGAGGCTCTGAAAAGATCCTACAAGTCTTGTCCAGCTGGCAAAAACTCAGCATGAAAGAGATGTGGAGAGGGGTCAGTGGCCATTCAGCCTCCTCTCACTCCAGTCAACAAATACCGGCTGAGCCTGACTACATGCCAACAATACGCCCAGCACTGCCCCCAGCCTTGATTGCTCCAGCAGGGAAGCTATGCAAGAAGCAATAGTCACAGGACCAGTCCATCCACTGGCTGTGAACAAGACTGGGAATTGGGTGGAGATGGCTGGCTGCTGGTCCTGAGAAAAGGCCTCCCAGGGAAAGCCTGGGATGAGTGAACGAGGCCAGTCAGAAAAGAGGGGAGGTGGTGGGAAAATTAAAGGCTGAATCAGTCTGAGGTGGGATTCCGAACAGAGACTACGCTGGCCTTATGCTATGAGAACTGCGGCCATAGGGAGAGAAAGCTGGGTGCTCAGCCAGTCCACTGGGCAAAGTGGGGAAAAGTCCAGAGAGGAGACCAAGGGCCAACAGGGGAGGGGGGATGGGCTCCCTACTCCGGTGCTTCTGCTCAGTGCTCCTTGACCAGGGCTTACCGTGCCTGGGAAAAGCAGGCCATGCTCCCACCCCAGCACATTAGGGTTGGAGTCCTCATTCCTCTACATTGCGGCTGTGAGGTTTCAGTTAATTTAGTCCAAGTGCTTTCATTTTTATCATCAATAAAATAATCAGAGCTGTCTTTCCCTCTCAGGGGTTTATTGAGTAGACTGAACAAGATAACAGAAGCAAAAGATAGCTGCGTATTGTCTGCAGCGTGGGCCAAGGGGCCGTGACGGCCTGAGCAGCGGCGAGCATTCCCGCACCCGGATCTTGGTTTCTGATAGCATTCTGCAGTAAGAGAAGCCTACCTGGAGCAGTGGCTTATTCCGGGGTATTGCAGTCAGGGTTTGCGAGGGAGCAGATTTCATATGGACACATGATCTATGGGATTATGTTAGAATCTTCACTCAAAAGTCAAGTGCACAGGAGTGCAAGAGATCTATCCTTGCGCTAGAGACCTGAAGAATCCAGCCAGGGGCCTGGACCCCATAGCAATGTTCCACACAAGTCCAGCTGGGAGCATAAAGCCCATGACAGTGTCCTCTGTGAGTCCAGCCAGAGGCCTAGAGCCCACAGCGATATGTCATGCTTCTCCGTACTGGGCATCTGCACCCAGAGGGCCCAGAGGTCAGTGGCGGCAGCTAGGAAGTGTGCATCTCGTGTGAGTGTGTGTGTCTGTGTGAGTGAGTGTGGGGGGGTGAAGGATGTGTGCCAGCAGGCTGAAGGAAGTGATGCTCCAGATGAAGACCAGAGCTCCGCTGCTGTTCCCAGGGACAGTGAGGACCTGAGCTCCTCCGAGGCTGAGTTTGTATCAGGAAAACAGCCAAGGCGAGCTTCCCCAGGAGAACCAGCAGCATGCCATCTGGCTCTCCTCTCGTGCCGTGGGCATTAGTCCTCAGGTGGGTGTTCCTCACCCAGAACCGCTGGCTCAGTTCGGCTGGGCCTCCCCAGTGGGCCATGAGTTCATCCACCACATGAGAGAGACGATGGCCCAAGACAGCATCAGAATCGTGGGTGTCCGGGAAGAAGGCTCAGACGTTCCTTGACTCACTTGTGTGTTACTTCTCAACGATCCACGCAACTGAAAATATTATAAATCAAAGGGTATCAAAGGCACCAAGTCTACCAAGCGTCATACCTTAGCACCGCCCACTGCAGAGCACGGGTTGCGTAGCCTCTGACTGGGAGCTGCCCTGGCCGGCCTCACTGAGGACCGCTGTACCACATCCAACGGCCCGGAGACGAATGCTCAGAACTCACAGTGCGGCTTCTACTCCGTGCGTGTTGTTCCCACGTTACTATAGAGCTGAGCAGTTATGTGAATCGCTTTAAGTCAGGAGTTACCTGTAATTGAATAAATAGCAGAGGGGAAGGGGAGACTCTTCCTTATGGTAGAATCCCTATTTAGAAATGTATAGAGAAATGTAAATTTTTTAAAAAACTCACCTTTGGGCAAACATCACAATAAAAACAGTTGCCAGCTTGTGTGCTAAACTTGGCGGGTGAAAGAGAGACACAAAGCAAAATAGTTACAGGCTCAAGATCAGTGCTCTGACAGCCTCCGTGGTTATAAAGAAAACAAAATGCCAGCATTATAGGGAGAGACCAGGTGATGGTCTCCAGTGGACACGTTAGCGATGACACGGATCCATATCTCGATACAAAGGACACGGGTCACTTGCAGGGTCCCCGTGAAATGCGCAAACCTGGAACTTTACCCTGAGGGACAACTGACCCGCTGGAGGGCTTCACTGCAAAATGACATGAGGAGCATCAAAGCCGTGAAAACAGGGAAAGACCAGGAGACCACTCCAGAGTCACGGCGTGAGGAAGGGGTCCTGGCGTCCCCTGTTGCCCAGGAGCTGGGTTCAGACCCCATCAGAGCTGAACTAAGTCAGCAGACATGTGACTGTAATCTTTTTTTTTTTTCTAAGCCCTCTTCTTCCTTTATAACTCCTTCCTTCCACCAGAGTTATCCCCACCACGTTGACTTTGGGTAACAGTTTTCTTGATCTACTTTAACATCTGCCATAGTCAAACATGTAGCTCAGTGGGGCCTCTTCACCAGCGTCCATGGAGACTCGAGCCTGGGAAAGCTGGGTAAAGAGCACATAGAGTTCTCACTCTCCTTTGCAACTCATTTGTGAGTTCGAATTATCTCAAAAGTTAAAAGTTGAAACTATTATTTAAGTAGGAAGACACACTGGCTTAGGATGCAGTGTACAAAAGCGTGCTCAGGAAAATGGCGTTTACTCATTATCACTTTTAACCACGAGAAGTGAGGGCTGTGGGAGCTTCCGGCCCATTGTCCCTGAGCAGCCGCGCCTTGTCCTCGGCAGGGCAGAGCGAGAAGGCAAAGTTGTTTTCCTGACTGCCTCCAACTTCAAGGTTGCCGAGGGGCCGACTCTGTGGAGGAGACGAATGTGCTGGATTTGGGAAAGAATGGCCCCTTTTCACAGGAAAGAAAAATGCACAAAAACAAAATTCTGAGGGCACAATACGTCTTCAGCAGCCTGTTGCCATCCGTCAAGCCATTGTGAGGCTCGGTGTTCAGGGTCACAGCCTGAAAAGAGACGCAGCCTCCTCATTTCCTGGGCAATTCATCTGCAATCACATTGTTTCTGGGAAAAGAAAAACCTGGACCGGCGAAGCGCACAGCCAGTGCACACCGTGTACACGTCCATGTGCAGGGAGGGCCTGGACAACGGCAGCGCGCCTGCCCTGGCACTGCCCTGCCAGCCTTCCCCGGTGACAGTCCAAGTCAAGCCTCTCCCGTGCCTCGGTGGGGCACCAGCTAGCCTTTGTTTTGTTCAGAAAAAAAAATGCGCTTCCGGTCATCCTCCCCACACTAGGGTACCGGGATTCTGCTCCAACAAGAACGGCGGAGGAAGGGAGAGGGGTATCTGAGGAGCCATGCTGATCTGTGCTGTTTCTTTGCCCTGATTTAAACCGCTGACCCCCTGGGACCCCATCCTGGAGGACTCAGTGTGGTTTCCAGGTGTCTCCTGCCCGCTTCACCCCCGGGCTCCTCCTCCTGAGTGTTATGACCCAGGAACGAGGCAGTGCTCAGCTCTCCGAGTCTGGGTGAAAGGTCCACAGCGCTGAGACACTTGGGCTCTGAGACCGCCCCTCCCTCAGACGTCACTTCCGCCTACGTCACCGCCTACGAACACCCCTCTGCCCTCCGCTGCCCTAGCCCAGCACAGTGACGGGGCTTCTGCCTGGCTGTCTCGGCCCCGGCCTGTGGGTCTTCGAACACCCAGGCTGGCCAGCTCCATCTCTGTGGCCCCGCTCAGCCATAGCAGTGGGAGCTGAAATGTTTTCCATCTTGTAATGAGAGGTGTTTGGCAATGAGGAGTTAATGGACAGTGTTTTGGGAACGCATAGGAGTAGTTAGATTTATGTATTGGTAAGTTGTAAATTTTTCTCTGTTTCTTACATGATGAGGTATTTGATGATGGAATGTTTATAAAATTTAATGAAAACACAACACGTAATAAAGAAATGTCTAATAAAGAGGAAATACTTCAGGTTTTTAAATATCATTTATTGCTTTCCATAAACATACATCTGCTCAAATTTATTTCTCACTTTGGCTGGATGACTTTGTGGAAATAATGGTCTGCTGCTTGGTGTAATGTCCTTTCATCATGAAATGGATAGGATTGACATTATTGACTTTATAATACTCCCCCACAGAAAAAAAAAAAGATGATTAAGCCCTAATCCAACATGATCTGATATATGTGGGTATGTGGCTGTGTTTTCATAGTTGTTTACTGGTTTGAGTGATAAATCTTCTAATTCCATTATACATTAATATGGTTGGAGAACTTAAATATTTTTTTTTGTAATCCAGAATATGTAATCTTCATGAAATTCTGATGTCACAATGATTTTCTCAAAGCGATTCTACAGTCAACCTCACTGCACATGTGAAACAAATAAATACGTTGTCAGGGGAAGCCTCAGAACAGAGATAAATCTCAAGCTCATCAAAACCCCAAACCTTCCAGATTATGTTAAACTGACCAACTAGCCAATTACAAGACAGACTCAGAGTAAATCCTCTCAAGAATATAACTCCTGCCGGGCGTGGTGGCTCACGCCTGTAATCCCAGCACTTGGGAGGCAGAGGCAGGAGGATTGCTGAGTTCGAAGCTTGCCTAGGCTACATAGTGAGCCCAGAGCCAGCCTGAACTACAAAGTGAGACCCTGACCCCCCCCCAAAAAAAAAAAGATGGAAGGAATATAACTCCTATATCTCTTTTATTACCAAATCAACCCCAAGTCAACTGCCGATTTATTCATCACGAATCATGAATTGAATGCACACGTGTTATTCTTCAAGAATCATTGTGTCATTAAATACAGCTTCTTGTCTCCTTATGTGGCCTCTCCATCTACCTACTTGTGCCTGAAGAAATCCAGAAGTCATCTCACCAGCCACATCCAAACGCTTCTCCGCGTGGGGTCTCTGCCACCTACCTCTTCGGCCGGTTGATGTTCACACGTGACTATCGCTTTCTCCTAGAAGACACAGAAGCTTCACTCGGTGCTCGAAGAGAAGCCCCTGTGTTTTGCAGCATCAGCCCCCTTGGCCTCTACTTCCTGTCTCATTCATCCATGCTTCCCCTTCGTTTCTGATGAGCTTGCCCACTGTGTGTGTGTTCGAGTGCCTGTCGCTGGAAACGGTCTCAGCCGGGAAGTCTTATATGAGCAAAGGCAGGCAGAAAGCTTCTGTCTGGAGCGTGATCCGTCTTCACAAGTCCACCCCTGCAGGGAGCTAAGGGGCTGACAAACGCCCGAATCTGTGCTTACTACACACGTGGCTGTGGAGGTGTGGGAAGGTGGCGAGGAACCCTGCGCGGGTGGTGAGATGGAGGATGCTGTGGACAGAAGCAGGTTGCAGCCAGGGTGACGGAGACCCCAAAGGTTTTGTCGGGCAAGCTCTCATTAGAAAAAGTCACCCAGCAGAGGAGCTGCAGCACAAAGTGCTTTTGTATTGCTCGTATCTCAAGGTCCTCTTTTGTCCCTCGTTTGCTAAAAACTCTTCGGTGAGACTGAAATTTGTTTTACTAGAATGATTTCGGCTGCAACTCTGTTGACTTTGGCTGGGTTCTTGAAGCTACTTGTCACGAAATGGGAAGGTTTGAGATAGTCAGGGAAGGTGAAAAGGAAGCCGAAAAACAGGACGCCTCAGAATGACCTTGTCGTGAGGTTTTGTCAAGGTGATTGCTCCTGCCCGGTGTAAAGCACGGCTCTAAATTAGACTTGAAAAGGGACTGAGGAGCTTGTTCTTCTAGAGGCTGCATGACGGGGCTGACCTAACATGTCACAGGCCAGTGTCGCTTCCGCTGTGAAGAGGGGGCACCATGGCAGTGTTTGATAACTGATCTAATAGGGAGGAAGACATTCCTCTGTTGCCCTGGGTTCATTATGCCCTATCACCTTAATAAACGCCCTCGTCCTCTGCCTACTCAGCCGTGGCCTGCTTCTCTGACTTGAATTGCTTGGGACAGCTGGGTCTCTCCTGAGCGACTTGTCGAGTTATATTATGGTACCTGACCTACTTTGTACGGGTCTCAGACTGTGTGAAGGCAGCACAAACCCCACGGATGTCCTCAGGATGTCTGGCTGGGGACAGCACAGGCTCAGAGTCTAGGAAGAGGCCTTCAGGATGTGCTGTCCCAAACTTTACCCCTTCCCACCATCCACGGATGATGCTCGGCTGCCACGTCGTGGAAGAAGAGCCAGACCAGTGACAGCCTTGTGTCCTGGGAACGGGCTGCTTGTTACTTTCCTCATTCACTTGCTCAACAAATATTTGGCTATCACCAAGTCGGCCTCAGGCATTGGCACATAGCGAGACAAAGGAGTGCCTGTCCAAGCAACACACTGGGTGATTAATCCCTGGGTTGGTTGTGTAATCGCAAATAGGAATCACACTTTTCAGGGGAGAATGGACAGACAGACCACACCCAGCCTGAGATGCTTTCTTAAGAAGAACCCGCCGAGCGAAGAGGTGAAGCCAGAGCTGGACCGAGGCAGTGGGTTGGACGGGGTGGGGGGTTGCCCAGCAGGGGAGGTGGGTGTGAGTACAGATCCGGGGGAAATGAGAATCTGAAGGCTGCCGTCCAACTGATAGAGCAACAGGTAGGAGAGTGTGAGGTCCGGTCCCCGGGGTCCTTAAGCCCTGTGACCACACCGACACCTCAGGAGAACAGCGACAGAAGCAGGAAAGCATGGTCAGCATGACCTGCCGCCATGTTATTCCCGGGACGTGCAGTCTTCACCTTTCCCTGTGTCCCATGCGAGGCCACCATGCCTGCCATAAGACACCTCTTTGTGTGAGTCTGAACGGGGTTCTTAGGAGGGAGCGTGTTTCTGTATCCGCAGAGCCTCAAGTTCTTCTCTCACATCGAGATACCAACTTACCTTTATCTGGCTGAGCCAATAATCATTCAGGCTGCATCGGAGCTGGCATAGTGGGTGGTTTTGGAAAGCCCTGCTGGAAACCTTCATTTTGTTTCAACCACAAGAAAATTCCTAGACACCTACAAACCTGCTTCCCCATGAGGGCTCCATAGACAGAGCTCACAAGGGAAGGTGAGAGGGCCAGATCTACCAAACAGAGATGTCTGGCTGGCTCGATGTTTTAGAAAAACAAAGAAGCGAATCTGAATTGCTTTTAGCCAGGCGTTTGCTGTCTAGAAGCTCCCAGTGACTCCCGGAGATCACAGCCTTTCTCGGCTAGCTGCACAGGAACATCTCCATACAGCACGATCCAGGGAGGACTCTGTGACCCCGGACTGGGGAAGGTCACACACGGACGGTGCAAACAGGAGAGAAGGAAAAGGCGAAGAGCATAGTGAAACAGCACCGCAGGAGCCACTAAAGCATTTCGATTGTCTGCTGTACACTGAGTAAGAGTCTTGCAGCTGTAAGACAACCAGGCTTGGGCCAGGGCCACCGAGAATCACCAAACAGGAAGCAGACATCCATGGACGCTCGCAGGTCAGTCCAGGAAACAAAGCTTCTGTGTGTCAAAGTACTAGAAGGCCAGTCAAGGACGAATTCTAGCCTTAGCCAGTTTTAGCCTGAGAATACATTTGCACCTGGCTCCTTCACTGCCGCAGCTTCCCCTCCACCTCTCTTCTCTAGACCTTTCGTTGTGTTTGGCTCTCACCCCACCTGGACAGGCCAACAAGGTGTCCAGGATGCAGCCTGTGTCCTCTGGGCCCGTCACAGTCAGACGCACTCACTCCACAGGCGGCACATTCCCTGCCTGGGCCTCTGTCTTCCTCATCAGCCAGAGCTCGCTGCAGCTGGAGAGAAAGGGGTTTTTGTTGCCACAGGCCTCGACTGTTGAGCAAGGTGAGGGTTTCTGTTAGGAACAAAGAAGAGGAAAGTGGTAACATGGGTCAAAAGGATGAGTCGACGTCACACAATGTTTGTTGTGATATGAGATAGCACTTTGTAGAACAACAGTCGAGCCGAGATAACCCTACTTTAACCAGATTATCTTCCGTGGGTTTAATAGAAATTACATAATGTGTTTGTCCAGAAAACATTTCCCAAACAAGGGTCACCACCAATAACTATAACAGGGAATATAAAAACCCACTCAAGGCAAGCCAAGAGGATACAGGTGCAGCAGAGAAGGCAGGGGAGAGAAGTAATCTTCCAAGATTTCCCTTGAAAAGTGACCCTATAGGTGAGTCTGTGAATACAGAGAGAAACCACACACTGAGAGCGTTTTTAAAGACAAAATTGACAAAACTTGTATTGCGGCATGAGGCAGCCAGCATGCGCAAGTGATTCCCTTATAAGCCAAGCATTCTGTGAGACCATCATCCTATATTTTTTTGCAGATGTGAATTTTAGAAAAGCACATGCATGTGATCACTTTGTGTGAAAAATACAGATTCCTGGGCTGTGTGAGAGAGTTTCTCACCCAGAATACCTGAGGCAAGCCCGGGACCCCCCTGGAGCTCACTGTGGGATACATAGCCTCAAAGACCATGAAGTGACTCTTCCGCGCTGCAGAATGAGCAAACTGAGGCCAGGTCCTCCACGTAAATTGCCTGAGTTCGCATGGTGCTATGATTGTATCTGGGATTCTGCTTCAAAACTTCTAGTTCACATGTCTGTTTAAATAGCAGTAAGGCAGTTTGGTAGAATAGCATTTAGGAGAACCTGGTTCTTCCTTTCTCTGCAGAGCAGACGTGGGGCTATTCCTTAGAAGAAATGAATAAATCCATATTTACACAATTCAACATGAAGGGACTCATCCACCTGCTACAGACACAAAGAATGCGCTCTCGGGAAAGGACTTCCCTTGCCCTGGGTGAGCACTGCTACCTTCACGAGAGATGTGCTCGCCTGTTCCCGTGGAGCCCTGTTCTGCGCACAGCGCAGCAGCGAGACGCTAAGAATAACACAGCAAGGGAGCCAGGAAAGGGGCAGGCAGCGCGAAATCTGTACACACAGGACATCCAAACTCGCAGCTGCCCCTCAGCAAATGGGAAGATACCCGGTGAGCGGGTGGTCACGGTGCGGGGAGCACAGGCCCGCAAGCGGAGAAGTCACAGGGCGTGGGACTCACATGACTGTCCAGAGCCGTTTAGTCCCAACAGTAAAGCCCGGGCTCCGCTGGGTTCCAAGCCCCGCTGCCCGTGACTCGGCCATGGCGTCCAACCTCGGCGCGTCGATCTCAGCGCGGAATGGGGGAGTCAGGGAGGATGCGGACACCCCCTCTGCGGTTGCTGCCGGAGTCGGTGGGTCACTGACATGGGAAACAAAGCGCCACAGCGGCTGCACGGGTCTGTGCATTCCCAGCCCCTGGAGGCTGCTTCCCAAAGCCAGAAATTCTCCCTAATTTCACTCGTTTCTAGTACTTTTCACCCAGGACCTTTTTTATGTTGTTGATGCTGAACATTTTATTTACATTATTTTATTTACTTCTCGAGATTATTCTCCTCCAGGACAGTTCTGCTCTTTCTACGTTTTACCGGTAGGAAAACTAAAGTAGAAAATGTCAACATCCCGGGGACCATGAATATGGAGACTCAGAATCCAGTCCAGTCCGGGAACCATCCCATGCTGCTGTGTGATAGTTTTGGTAGTTTTTCCACCTCCCATTCTTCTGTCCCAAACATAAAGTATTGTCATTCGAGACAGACAACCAGGCTGCACGCTACTGCCCACCCCAGAAGTGGACCTCACCAAGCACGGGGCTGCAGAAGGAGCCACCCCAGGAGGACGCAGAGAGGGGAGTGCTAGCCGTGGGTTACAGACCGCAGGATGTATTACTTCGTAGGCAGCCATAAATGTCACGTAGATGGCTGGCATAGACAGTGTGTATCAGCATCGGTTAGATTATTAATATCTAACTTACAGAATATAAAACTATATGTGTGTATATTCCCTAATTTAGGTTTCTTTAAAGAGAAAGTATCATATCTTTTCCTTCTGTTGGAGTCTGTGAACATAACGGCATTTGTGGTATTTCTGGCTGTTGCGCAGTGTGGTGGAGTAAGTAAAGCCTAGTACTCTCTGTGTGTGTTTGTGTGTGTCAGTGTGAGCCAGCCACGCGCAGAGGATCTGCCGGGAACCCAGGGGTTTCAGGATTCTTGGTCAGAGCGCCGATCTGGAGAGAAGTTCTCAGCCCCTGCCTGGTCTCTTCACCACCACAGGGTGGTGAGGTCAGTGTCGACGCTATATGACGTCAGCAAGATGTCAGGGCTGCTCCTTAGCGCAGCTCCCAGCACCTCTCCCTGGATGACGTCAGCACTGCGCTTGCTTTTGCCAATAGAGAAACATATTCGCTCCAACTTGCAGCTGGGAACACAGCAGCATCCTGATGACTGCGGCCCAGGCTCAGCCCCCTTGGCCAGCCACAGTGCCCACGCGCATGGCCTGCATGTCCCAGCACAAGTGACCAAGACGTGCCACAGAGACAAACTCTGTCATCCCAGCAGGGACCCTGGCAATTCTGAGGCACGGGGGGAGGGCGAGGGGAGGGCTGCCGGGCTCCACTTGGCAGGGGGTCACACAGAGCCGCACTAGACCCTCCTTTCCCTCAGCTTCAGGCCAGCGGCGGGTGGGTGAGTCCCAGCTGGACACCAGCCGCGAAGATTCCAGTGGCGTTGGACGGCACTCAGGAAAAGTTGGACGCCTGGCAGGGAGATGTCACTGGGAACCACAGAGACCAATTTCTTGGAAGAACATGCTGTGTTGTGATTCCAGGGGAAGAAATGGTTATATGTTTGTACATGTGCATATGCACGCACATGCGTGCACACATGATCAGGTGGTTCATAAGCATTGCTTTACATGCACATATAAACACCTGTGTCTGCATGAGGGTGAGCACTATATCCCCAGTGGCTAGTGTGCAAACCCTGCTATGTGTACATATGTAAGCATATGTGTCTAGTACACGGGCTCTGCATAACAGACTCATATGCAGTGTAATAAATTACTGTAAAGACCCATTTTCTTTGTATATTTGTATGTCTCTCTAAACATAATTCTTCAGGGAACTAAAAGCCCCTCCCAGAGAGGGAAAACACCTCACATCTCTCACGGTTTTGAGAACCACCAAAATCTACGTGAAAATGGAGATCGGGACTTCAAATAAACGCCAGTGTGCGTCAGCACGGCTGCGGCATGAGGATGACTCCTACACAGCAGCCGGCGGGTCCCCTTCACTCAGGGAGAGCCGGGCAGGGGGACCCTGCGGCTGCTGGGAATGGCAGTGGCCCCCCGGCCAGCGTCGCTGGCCACCCAGCTCTGACTCTGCAGCTGATAGATATGTTTTGACAAGTTCTATTAAGTACAAAGACGGCCCAGGGCAGCATGTGGAGTTGATAGAGAGTGAGGGAAGGCAGAGCGCAGAGTGAGGTCTGCAGGCGCTGCGGCATGGGCCGTGGCGAAATGCGTGCGTGCCCGTCACCCACCGCCACATTCCGGCGCTGAGCGGGCGAGCCTCCCCTTGGCGTTCTATGTCTGTCTGCTGATCGCCGGCAAATCAAAGGGCTTTCAGAAGTGTATGTGGCTGTCTTTGTTTATGGGGAGTTGCCCTCGGACGCCAGGGAAAGAATATCCCTGCCGCCCGTGAGGACGGAGTCCCTCTCCAAGCCCTCCCGCCCAGGGCAGAGCTGGCAGCACACCTGGGCAGGTCACGGGCCTCCCTCGCCACCTCACGTGCGTCAGCGCCGCCCTCCAGAGCCTCCTAAACGAGGTCTGGCAACAGCAAAAACAAACACTATTTTACAACATCTTTGGACGCACTTCCAAAATGCAAAAGCAATTAATCGGTAGTCTCCTTGAGACCTGCTCGGTGTGGCTGCTGCCTTTGACACGGAGCTTGGCTTTGATGGGAGCCCGAGAACCTTGCGAGGAGGGCCCAGGAAGTGATAATGGGCTTCAATTATTTATTTGTTTAGAAGACTGAGGAGTAGAACTTAAGCTGTGAGCACATAGATAATCCATCTAAGGCCCTCCCAACAGTGAGGTCTTTAACTCCCCGCCTAAGCATTCTGCTCAGGAAAGGATGGGTATTTTCATCAGGTCTGGCATGGAGCCAGAGGCTTCCTCTGTGCCTGTGTATGCATATTTAAGCGAGCTATATTCGGGATATCTGGATATCCTTGAGCCTTATATAAAGACTACTGTTTCTAATTACTCAATGTCCAGGCTGTGCTATTTTCTAACGGGCAAGATTTCTGTGCACTGGGTTTTCATGTGATTTTATGAAACAGGAATCTCTGAGAGATTCTGTCACTTAGCAATGTATTCTTAAGACACAATGTAAAAATCTAATAACTGATTGGAAGAGAAGAAAGTCACATGTAGCCTAAATTAGCCTCAGAAGTGAACTTTACCCCTGGTAGTTTATTACAAATGTGGAAATATCTGGATGAATCTACCATTCCAGGAAATTTGCTGCTGCAGACACAGTGTCCTTGGTGATCCACGGGCTGGCAGTGCATACAGTGGATGACGTATCTGCTCTTTTGGGCAGAGGGAAGAGAAGCATGGGTGTCTAGTCTCACATGGGACTTCCTTAAGAAAAAACTACATTCAAATAAAATATTAGGATATTTTGTTCCAAGTTTGCATAGACTTCAATAACTGAAATTCTTTTCCTTAAAGTCTTCCTCTTATGAGTATATATGTCAAGATTCTGGACATGATGTCTCCTTCCCTGACTTCATACCACACCTGTGTTTGTGGCCATTTTCCTTTGAATTACTTTTGTTTGTTTTCTTTTTTTTTTTTTTTTTTTTTTTTTTTTTTTTTTTTTTTTTTTTTTTTTTTTTTTTTTTTTTTTTTTTTTTTTTTTTTTTTTTTTTTTTTTTTTTGAGACAGGGTCTCGCTTTGTAGTTCAGACTGGCTCTGAGCTCACTAAGTAGCCCAGGCCAGCCTCGAACTCAGCAATCCTCCTGTCTCTGCCTCCCAAGTACTGGGATGACAGGCGTGAGCCACCATGCCCAGCATTGTATGCGGTTACTGGGGATCGAACTCAGGACCTTGCGCTTGTGAGGGAGGTGCCAGAACCACTGAGCTAAATCTCCGGCCCTTGTTTTCATTTCTTAACACTTGCATTGAATGGTAAGTAACTTGAGAGAAAGGTTCGGCTTTTGCTGATTTTATTGTGATGGCGTTGTATTCAGTCCATGATATTGGACGGATGGATAACACATAGATTAATAAAACAAATTTCACTTTTTGTCATTATGCATATATATATCAATGTCCCAGGATGGCAACCTTGTCTGAGAGAGATTTGGATAGAATAGTGCCTTCCCCAAATCCATATTCACCTGGAAGTTCACAGTGTGACCTTATTTGCAAGACAATTGGTTAATTTAAAGTAAGGTCATACCTGATTGGAGGATGTCCTCATCCGAAGTGACGCATCTGGGAAAATGCCACAGGTAGGCTGAGATCAGAGCCAGGAAACAATGACCACCAGCGACCACAAAAAGCAAGGGAAAGGGAAAGTAACAATAATAACTGAACTACAAAAAGTCCTCCCTTAGAGCTTTGGAGAGAAGCAGCATCTCTGCCAGCACCTTGATCTCCGATTCTGGCTTCCAGAACTGGAGAGAGTCAATCTTGGATGTCTTAAGGCACCAAGCTGCAGCGGCCTTAGGAAACTCGCACACATGCCAAGAGCCCACCTTGCCAAGCTGGGCCCCACCGAGTCCAGCTGGGCCCGACCCAGGGCCTGGGAACCGGAGTCCGTGCCCTGCGGCAGGGGAGCAACTGCGTTGTCCAGACGAAAGAGGTCCCCTAGACCAGAGTGGGGAAAATTAATCATAGAAAGTGCTGAGGCGACTGGCCCGTGACCCACATTCAGGACCCAGCACACAGGAGCCCCGCAGCGAAGGATCCCACGACGGACGGCTGTGCGCAGCGGCCGGTCCAGCCTGGGTTACTGCTGGCGGCACATAAAACGCGGGCGGAGTAGACTGGCTACCAGGCCCCTGAGGAGCCCGAGAGGGCCCTTCAACTGCCTGGAACTCAAATCCCACCTCGACATTTTCCTTTCTAAGTATTTGGCCACCTCTTGTTTTTTCCCTGTTGTACTTACTTACAAATGAAACTTCAATCAAGGCTACAATTTAAGTTCCTCCAAGTAATCCATAAGTGACGTGCACTTTGGGGAGATGCCATCAGGAATTCGCGTTTCTTCAATTTGTACGTTTGGGGCCATGTGAGTCAGATATTAAAGCACAGTGGCCACAAACCCGCTAATTCGCACTAATTATTTGGAAGGCCTTCTGAGTGAACGGCAAGAAATTGGATCTAGAAAATTTTTTTAAAAAGAGATCTAATTTTATTTTGCCCAAGGCACTAAACAGAAGTCGTAGGCCAGCATGCCGTGAAGAGGCAGCCCTTGGAGGATGAGGATTAATGAGTAGATAAGAATGGCTTGCAATTAGTCCACCGTTTGTTCGCACGCCCGAGGGCGCCTGGAAAGCGCTTGGAGGTGCTTGATGAGCCCAGCGTGCGTTCTTCGGGAGCCGGGCTGCTTCTCCAGAAATGTGCTTGCTCAGGTCGCCACTGCGTCCGTGCGTGCCCAGTGGACGTGAGGAGGCCTCGCCTGGTGCACAAGGCGGCAAAAGGTGGCTGCCCGGAGAGGGGTGAGCCCTGTCGGCCGCGGAGCTGAGCAGTGGACTCTTGGCCTCTGAGAGACGCAGTGTCTGTCACCCGGCGCTCCCGCGCCCGGACACTGCTGGCTCCCGCACCCCTCTGTGGGCGGCGATGTGCCCGCGGGCACGGGCTGCTCCAGCGAAGCCGCGGCGCTAGCTGACACTCGGGTCTGGATGACTCTCTTGGTCTCCAGCCCGCCCCGACCGTCACCGTCATCACCCCCAGACCCCCGTCACTGCGCAGAGAAGCCTTCCTTGGTGACCCCCGGACTCTGCCCAGGGCCCGGCGGGTTCCCACGGTTCTCCCCGCCGCACGGTGGGCATGGGGCTGTCGCATACAAGCTCCACGATCGCCAGCGTCCACTTTGCTCAGACCTGCAGCGGCAGCAGTCCGCACGGGCCTGGGCCCGGTAGGCCAGCGGGGACCCTGGATGTCCGGCTGGCGTAGCCACGAGACCTGAGGCGTGCCCTCCGCACCTGGATGACCAGTGGCCGCGCCCTTCGTGGCTCCTCCCGCCACGTTTGCGTCAGGAGAAAGTAGTGTCCCCTCTTCCTCTCCTCTCCCACCGCCGCCATCATCTCCAGACCCCAAAGCTGCGTGGGTTCCCTCCACCGAGCAACTGCCCCGCAGCCCAGACTGCAGCAGGGTGTGTTCTGATCCAGCGCAGTCCTGAGCCCCTCTGTCTGGAGAGAGCAACGGGGGCCCCCCCTTCTTCACGTTCCATCAGTTTATTCGAGTGGCTCAAAAGGCAGAGAAACACTTACATTACCAGCTTCTGATAAAGCCCATGACAAAGGACCCAGGAAGGGGCTGGGCTCCCATGCTCCTCCTGGCACGGCCCCTCCAGCCACCTTGAGTCTAGTCTACAGGTTCTCCAGGCCCATCCTTTGGGGTGTTGCGGTTACCTCGTTCAGAGCCATGAGCGTTAACAGACTGGATGGGGAGTCCCCTGGGCCTCTCCCGCAGTGCTGATACCCCAGAGTACAGCCCAGTGCCCCTCTGGAGTGAGGAGGGTCTATAACAAGGACAGCACAGAGGATTTTTGATAGTTTGCTCCGAGCTAGAAAGATGAGGCACAGTTTTGAAAGCCTGCCCGCGAGGCGCCATGAGCCATGACCTGTGGTCCAGACCCGAGTATGTCTTACCGTGAGGCTGAGACACAGGGATTAATAACAAGAGTCTCCACAGGCCTGAGTTTGAATCCGACTGAGCCTTTAACTGAAGTGTTTGCACTGGGAAAGTTACTTAAATTCTCTCAGCTTATAAGCTTAGCCAGAACCTCTGACATTCTGGAAATAAAAAGGTTAATAGTACCTACACATTAGCGCTTTTGAGAGTTGATTGAATGAAGTATTTAGCATAATGAATTAGCATCCACAATCGATATCAACTTTAATCATTAGGTATTCATTTATCATCATTTACATACTAACATTTAAAAATATATTTCACAAAAAGAGTACTTTAATATTAAAGTGTTCATTCATTTAAAAATTTAAGTGACCTTGAACTAATTAAATCACTAAACCCCACTGAAAATTTTCTCACCCACAGACTGAGGAAATTGGACTCAGTCAGTGACTGTCAGACATGCCTGTGGCAGCTTTTCCCCCTAAATGGATAGCGCCTCTGGATCCTCGCCCACCTTACCTGGACCTCACTGTCCTCCTTGCGCTTCTTCCGTTCATCTCGTTGGCTTGATCCTCGAGAGAGATCAAAATTCACCAGATTGATATCCACAAGAAATCTTCCAGGGGAAGGAGCAACTATTTCCGTCATCAAAGATCCTAGGTTCTCCAGCCAAAATAGAGCTCTCTCACTCTACAGAGCAGTTCAGTGAAGAACCACCAAAGGAAATCTTGCAAACTACTGGCAAGCTTTATGCAGCACTGATTACATGGAGTAAAGGCAGAAAATAACTGCTCAGCCAGGAGACTTCTGCATTCTGGCCTGTGTGGCAGTTTCTCTATGTGAAGCCTAGAGAGAAGGTCAATATCCTTGCATAGCAATCCCCTAATTGTTAGTAGATATTGACTCTGTCTTCCCTGGAATCATCCAAGGGTAACTGCAATACCGAATTGCCCAGTTGTGGTAGCTCCGTCCAGTGTGTTCTTAAGCCTTTCCCATTAAAACAGCATGAGTAAATGGGCTTGTAAATAAACCACAAGCATTACTGATTATAACCATTCATATTGCACAGTATGCAAAGAGCACACAAGTGCATTACTTGCCAAGAGTTTGCTAACAGCAATGTGCAGAGATGGACGAGGCAGAGGAAGAGCATCAGAAACCTCCCTGGGTTCAGACTCATATAACCAGAGTAAGAAGGGGAGGTAGGACATCAACTATAGTTTCCACCTCCTACATCTGTATGCTCTGTTTAAAAGTTACAATCGGAAGAAACCAGCTCAGTTTTGTTAATCTAATGTTTTGATCAAATTATAATACATACGCACTTTTTGAAAGTTAAAGTGGGCCCTAAATTTAGTCACAACAATAAAATAGTACTTTTCACTATGTTTTTCCACTCATAATCAGTGCAGAACTTTCTAGAACATCTACTTTCCATTTTAAATGTATTCTAGCTTGTGTTTATGCATCAGTATTTTAACCAACATGCTGATATGGCTGCCATTTCTTAAAATACTTTAGACATTATTTCTCTGACACTATCCTTTCTATACACAAGTTTAATCTCCACATATTCAGCGTATTATTATAACATAATGTGGATTGACTAAGTTTTCAATGTTCTCAAAGACTACAAAAATAACATTTTCAAACACTAAGTCAGTAAGAATCTTAGGATTATGTTTTCTGTACAGCCTTTTGTTGATGGTTATAATCAGTTCATATATTTTCTATCTTATTTTTTTAATATCTACTAACAATTCAACCCAAAACTTTTTAACATGACTATCAATCTCCTTTTTATACAGTCAAATCTATCAGAAAGCATAACAGCACTATTTTTAATTTGTAGGTATTCATTCATTCTCTCCTGCTATCTAGAGCTATTTCTTTCAAGAACTATTGCCTGTGATCCACCCGTGATCCACCTGTGATCTCTGTCACTATATTCTGTGATGGATCACCCATCCTGAATTCCAACATATTAATTTTTTTTCTTTAACTCTATACTATAGCAAGTCCTCAAACAACTTACACTTTGTTATATTTGTTTGATAGTTCAGCTGGGTATAGAATTCTAAATTACTGTTTCTGTCATAATTTTAATTTTTTTTATTTTCTCATATTCAAAATACTTTCTTTAGAGCTAGGGAAGTAGTTCAGTGGTGTTGTGCCTCCCAGACAAGTACAAGGTCCTGAGTTCAATTCCTCATGCTGGAAAAAAGCAAAGAAAAAACTTTCATTAAAAATTCCAGTGACATTCTGACTCCAACATTATAATATATAATTTGACATTTTTTAATTCAAAGTTTTATGTAACAATATTTTTTGAATTGCTAAAGGTTTCGAATTTGTTAAGTCTTCTGCTCTACACTGTACTCTGCACTTAATGGATTTTTATGACTAAAAACTTATGTCCTTCCATTTGTAGTGAATATTTGTCTTATAAATTAGTTTCTCTTCTCTAGTATTTTTCCCAGTTCTTCAAAATATTTTATTGACTGAATATTTGATCTCCTACATATAATTATCCATATCTTTGTCTACTTAATGGTGTCATTTCCTAAAGAAATATTTTTGGAGAGTAATGGGTATTGAACCAGGGACCTGTAAATGCTGTACTACTAAGCTATATCCTCAGTCCTATTTATTGATTGATTTAGACAAAGTCTTACCAAGTTGCCCAGGTTGGCAGCAAACTTGGTATCATCTCATCCTTCTGAATAACTGAACTTGAGGCAATGTGCCACCATGGCCAGCTTTTGAGAAATTTTTAAATGGCTCTTTTCCTGAGATATAAGTCACATGTCATAATACGTACCTCTTGAAAGTGTGTAGTTAGATTGTTGCTGTGATCACTTATGTGCTAAATTCAGGATACTATTGCATTCTCATAGCAGTCACTTCCATTCCCTCTGCCCTGAACCCTTGACAAAGACTAACCTACACTGTGATATACTGGCTCACCTATTCTGAAGTTTTCACACGCTTAGATTCTTGTTATGTGCATCCTTTTATGATTGATGTATTTGGTATAGTGCATGTGTCCAAGGTTGAGATATGTCACAGGAATTCCTTTCTTTTTAAGAGCAAATACTACACGATTTTGTGGATCTACCACACTGTATTTATCCAGTCACCAACTGATGGATTTGTGAATTCTTTTTACTTCTTAGCAATTACAAGTAAAACTACCCTGAGCATTCATGCACAAGTTTTCCTGTAATTATATTTTTAATTTCTCTTGGATATTTATCAAAAGACTGCATGGTGACTTTATGTTTAACACTGGAGGAATTTCTAAATATTTTGTCAGGTAGGTGAACTATTTTAAAGACCTATCATCAAAGTAGGGAAGTCCACATTCCTCCACATTCCACCAACACTTTATATTTTCTTTCTTTAAAAAAGACTTTATACATCAAATTTGACAAAAGTAGTATATCACTGTAATTTGTATATGTATTTTTAATGATCATGAGCATTTTGGTATTTATTTGTACTTTGTACAAATTTGTTGATTTTCTGAAAGAATCTTAAACTTTGTCTTTCAACCCTTGTATTTAACTATTAACACTTTGCAATACATTTTTCAATTTTGAGAACTTTTTCTGAAAACTTTTAGGGAGATGATGGTTTATCTTATAAGATTAATTATAATTTTTGTATTATTTTATTAAAGTTTTTTCTACTCACTACATTTACTTTCTCTATGCCCTTTTTCCTTTATGTTTATTTCTGCCTTTCTTGTAAAATAATTTCTTAAGATGTTTGAAGGTTCTCTATTGTTAATTTTTATTTAGGAATGGAAGCACTGAAAGTTATTTGAAACTTCTGTGTGCATAAGCAGAGCTTGCAAACTCTGGACCTTCACTATGGGGCTGCTGGGAAATCGTTAAAAGCCATTGACTATAACTCTATTCTTTTGGGCTGGTAAGTTGCCCAAGGGTTAATCAACTAATTTCCTTCCCAGGATTTAGACAACAGGTTTCAGTGGTCCAAGAAATGAACTGTGTGGGCAAAAAAACTTTGTCTCTTCCCTACATGGAATGCTGTCACTTACTTTGTCCTAATTATGGTGCCCAATACCTAGGACTAGAATCCCACTCTCCAGGGCCTCTGGCTCCACCTTTTCAGAGAATAAACCTGTCTTCTTTGAGCACAGACAGGAGATTGGGGTCTGGAGTGGAAAGTAGCAAGAGAGACTAAGATGGCTGAGGATAATTTTTTGTTATAACTGCATTGCAATTTTCTGGCCCACTCAGAAATTCTGGTCTTTGGGGACAATTGTTTCCTCATGTGTGTTTGTAACCCTTCTTGAAGTAAGAATGGGCTTCAGTCTTACTCTTCTAGGGGTGGTGAAGTGATTCCACTTCCCTGCAGCTGGGTCCCTTTCCACTGGCCTGCTGCCCTCCATGGGATTGAATCTCTAGTTCTTTATTCTTGGACTTTACACTATCAGTATTGCTTTTCCTCTCATTCTCTTGAATTTTAGAAAAGAAATAGAGAAAAGTACAGTTTAGCCCACTGTATTTAAACAGAACTCATTAACTTTCTACTCATCCATTCTGTCCCTTTTATCATGGGAAGAATGAATATACAGTTATTACAGTAAGACTTACAAACAGTCAATTAAACAGCAGATTCCAAAGAACTTCGCTATTTTTAAAAATAATTATTAATGTTCCTATCATACAAAGCCAGGGGCACACAGTGTTTCTCCAGTATTTCAAAGAACAGTTTTTCTGTGCAATCATTTAAGAAATGAATTATAGGGCCGGAGGGTTAGCTCAGTGGTTCCGGCGCCTGCCTCGCAAGTGCAAGGTCCTGAGTTTGATCCCCGGAAACCATATACAATGCTGGGCATGGAGACTCACGCCCACCAGCCATCAATACCACATACCACAGTGCTGGGTGTGGTGGCTCACGCCTGTCATCCCAGCACTCGGGAGGCAGAGACAGGAGGATTACTGAGTTCGAGGCTTGCCTGGGCTACATAGTGAGCTCAGAGCCAGCCCGAACTACAAAGCAAGACCCTGTCTCAAAAAAAAAAAAAAAAAAAAGAAATGAATTATAATCTCCCTGTTTATTCTGGATAATTCTGTGGCTATTAGTCAAATCATTCACCATGTAGATGTGACTACCAAAACCACTGTTAATATATGTATGTATTCATCTGTCTATCCACACATCCATGTCAATACAAATGTATATGCAGATATTCATATGCTTAAGTATGTAATGTTTATATTTGCATTTTACTTTTCCTGCTTTTAAACAATGGAAAAATGTCAAATATAGGCAATTTTATGAAATCTATGCATATGTTCTTCTTCCTTAGGGTGCATATTAAATGTCCACCTTAGTGTGTTGACATATCTGATCTCACCACTTATAATCAAGGTATTTTTTAAATTAACTTTATTGGTACATTATAGGTATGAACACATTTATCGTGAAAAATTTGTACATGATTGATCTTAATTCTTGTTTTTTCCCATTTCCCTTTTCTTCTTCCCTATTTACAAAAGATTTTTTTATTTTTCCTTCTTTTCTAGTATTTTTTCTTTTCCCTTCTTTCTTCTCTCCACCACCTCTCCTTCCCCTTCCTGCATCCTATTTTACATTATCTGTTATACATTTTGGTTTTCATTGGCTCTTTGGTTCTCACATCAGAGAGACAATTTGATATTTATGCATATATGCCCTATTTATGTCACTTAAAATTATAGCTTCAGTTTAAATTCATCGAGCTATAAATGTCCCTATTTTATCCTTATTTATATCTGAGCAATACTCTATCTTATTTTTTTTTTTTAAAAAGGACATCTTCTTTATCCAGTAACCAGTTGATTGGCATTTGGGCTGGGTCCAAGATCTAGCTATTACAAACTAGGCCACCCAGGTATGCATACATCATTGTGGTGTAATGTTTTTAATTCTTTTTGGAACATACCAAGAAAGAGAATAGCTAGGTCAAATGGGACCTCTAGTCCTAGTTTTTCGAGGAATCTTCACACTGATCTCCACAGTGGTTGCACTATACTGGTTGCACTAGTTTACACTCCCAGCAATAGTGCAGCAGGGTTCCTTTCTCCCCACACAGCTCTGCTAGCATTTGTTATTGGCAGATTTCTGGATAACCGCTCTTTTGGAGTGAAATGAATCTCAGCATTGTTTTCATTTGCATCTGTCAAATGATCAGTGATGCTGAACATTTTTTCTTGTGTTTACTGCTTCTACTTCTTCATCTGTAAAATGTCGATTCATTTCAGCTGTCCATTTGGGTTGGGTCTTTAAATTTGGGGGGTCAGATATTTTTAAGTTCTTTATATATTCTAGATGATAGACCTTTGTCTAAAGAAGAACTAGTAAAATATTTTTCCCGTATTATGGATTGTCTCCTCATTCCGGTTGGTGGTTTCTCTTACTGTATAGAAGCTTTTAAATAAGATGGCATCCCAAGTGTTGATTCCATAGTACTGGCAAAAAAAAAAAAGGTCAAGGGTCTATGGAACAGATCAGAAGATACAGAAACAACTCCAGCCATACCCACCCACCTCATCTTTGACAAGGGAGCCAAACATCCTCCTCGCGGGGAAGGCAGCCTTTTAAAAAAAGTGTTGGAAAAACTGGGTTTCAACTTGCCAGGGATTAAAAATAGATCCATATCACTCAGCATGCACTAAACTGAAACCAAAATAGGTCAAAGATCTAAATATTAAAAGAAGAACGTTAAACCTGCTAGGAGATAGATTGGGTAGAACTCCTAAAGACATTGGCATAGGAAAAGACTTCATAAACAAAACTTCATTGCACAGGAATTCTTTGTGCTAAACAATCAAGGTATTTTAGAAGTAAGGCCAAGGGTTATCAAATTATTTAACAGGCCCTCTTTTTTTGCTGCTTGTTGCTATATCCTTTGGTGACTATTAATTTTGGCTACCAAAGATACCTGACAACAGAGGTGAAGTTCCTGCAGGACTTTCACGACAGGTAAGGTATTTCCAAGTGCCATATCAGGTGGATGTGTTAATCCATGTGAGTGAACTTTTTTCAATTTCCCCATATTGTTCATTCATCATTTTATGGAGACCCATAGAAACTGTGCTTAGCTAAGTCATTTTTCTGATGGTAAACCAGTAAGGTTAATTTAAGAGGTGATTGATTGAAAACTGACACCTGATCAGTAATGGAGTATATATAACAGCATCCCAACCACCTAATCTGGTCATTCTCATAACATTTTCTCAACAGAACATCTACATTGTTAATATATACTTTTAAAAGTCTCTATTTCCCAACGTATCCATCTGTACACACACATAATGCAGAGTTTATGTAGATGCAATGCAAAGGTAAAATGAAAGAGATAGGTAGATGCACAGTACACATTTTAAATGAATTCAAAATGAGAAATCTCTCTTACTATTCTCTCCTGAGAAAACAATCTATATGCCCCAAGTTTATCACCAGATTTTCTCTTGGTATATTAAAGGTCTATAGGTACATTGATTGCATTAGAAGCGGTGTTTCTGTGACCCTTTAATAAAGTTTGGTCCAGCACAATAACCACCCGCATTTTATTTAAGTTGCTGGGAATTATGCCTCATCCTGCACACAGCAGTGATACTCAGAGGAAATTCATCCTGGAGACTCCAGTTGGCTGACAGGGTTGTGGCCCACCTGCTCCTGGCTGTGGGACAGGCTTTCAAATGCTGTTTGGGCTAAAGTGAAGGAAGTTGCACAACTGTCAGAATGGCACAAGTGATGCGGGGGACTGGAGTGGGCTGGGGAAGAGTCTCCAGGGAGGGCCCGAATGGCCCCTGGCTATCTCTTGTTACTGCCCTGTGTCCCCTTACTGATGATTCCAGTTTACGCCTACTGCAGGACTCTGTGGCCAATGAGAAGGACCGCTCCAGTCCTAGACACAGCACAGTCATCTTTGAGACGCCGATGAAAGTCTTTCTTTTTGCTCCCCCCATCCAGGTCAGTCTCCAGGGTTTGTCACGATGGGATTTTCTCACAAGGGTGTACGCAAGTGGATTCACTGAGGCTTCAGAAAACATAAACACTCTAGCATTGCCTTTATAACTTGAAATACAATGATTACATCAATATTTATGGGACGACTTTGGTAGATAAGTTGCAGTGTATCTATCAGTGGCTCAGCATGCAGTCACTGAAGGGGTAAAGAAGACGGAGCTCTGAAGGGACCTGGAGATTTCCGTGACCCATTGTGGGCAGGTGTAGCAAGTTATAAAATAGTTCTCATATTTATAGAATGATTTCCTTTATTTAAATATATGCATCTGTACAAAAATATTAAGGTAATATCAATGGTTTATGTGGTATCAGGTGAACTTAATTCCTATTTTTCTGGATATATTCATTTTGTAATAAAAAAAACAACAGAGGATTAAAACAGGAGCTCCACTTTGTGACTGGTTTAGAGAAGCTAGCACTGAGGGACTGTTGGCCACAACCAGGTTGTAGAAATGAAACTTTTATCAACTGATCTCCAATCAGAAAGACCTCACACCAAGGACCTCTCATTTTGTTCATCTGCAAACTGGACCCAATGGTGACGTCTTTCTGCTGAGTGCAGGACTACAACAGAAACCCATTTATGAAAATATGAATTGCAAATAATGAGGTGGTCAGAAGGACAGGATGGGAAGCCGGAAACTTCCTGGGAATTCAGGCCAGGATGGTAGCTCCCTGGTTATGTGATCTTAGGCAACTTGCTTGACTTCTCCGGGTCACTGCTCTCTATTCTCCACATGTGAAAAGTGTGTTCACACCACAGTTGTGTTAGAGGGATTAATTTGATCACATTTATCAAGCACTTACATAGCACATGACAGACATTACATGCATGTTTAGTAAGTAAGTAAGTAAAATGCTATGTTCTACCCTCAGATGCTATATTCTGGTCTTAACCTAGATAAAAATCCCCTTTAGCATGTAATGAGCTGGAGTTATGTGCTTAAGGAAGCATGTTTTTGTCCTGTATTGTTTACATATGTGAACTGTCCAAGGAGAGTATCAGTGAGAGTCCAAGAATATAAAAATCCACATGGAAAAATGCAATAATTGGAAAGAATAATGAGAAAGTAATAACAGGAAACAATTGCTTTGCTCTTTGTCTTTCTCCAACTCTTAAGTGGATCTGCTCAAATTAAGTGTGGTTTGAAAACATTTTTCCTAAACAAGAACAGATTTATACAAGAAGGATTTGCCATGCTAATTGAAAGGTCTTTATTCCTGGTTGTCCATTCCTGTTAGGCACTGTCTTTTAAGCTAAGATGGCTGCCACTTAAATCAAGAGTCAATTAGAAACATTAATAAAACAACCTTGTCAATCCCCATTAGACCAAGGCAAGACCTTTTTCTTCTCTATTAAGCAAGCAATTGCTAATCATTATTTTTATTGATATCTCAGAAACATGATCGGTAATTTACCAATGCTAAATGAGTAACACTGATTGGTTATTAACTGTAAGTTCAAAAGACTCTGCCAGGGGAAGAAGTCTGCATGTTCTGTTATTTCCTATTTCTAAAGAGAAATGTGACTGGGAAAAACAAAGGAATGTTGTTTTCTAAAGGGTAGACTATGCAGGATAAAGGATGGCCTAAGAAGAAAAAGAGAGAGTAATGCATAGATTTGTGAGGGCCGTTTGGCAAACAAGAAAGAGCATGTTAAAAAGAGGCAGAATTAATTTACACGTCATTAGCTCAGCCAAGAAATCTGACCAAAACTTACTTGGAGGAAACTTCCTCTGTCCCCTCGGGAGAAGGCTGGGTGTGTGGCTGGTGTCACCCATCACCTCGGTCATAATCTAGTATGAGACACAAACAGGCAAAGCAATCGCTGTATAAGGTAAAGGTTCAAAGAAGAAATGCACCTGAGGAGGTTGGAGATG